>JANTCA010063466.1:0-16361 GCA_024741275.1 Chironex yamaguchii | reverse complement strand
AGACAGACAGATAGATAGATAGATAGATAGATAGATAGATAGATAGATAGATAGATAGATAGATAGATAGATGAATATAAGGACAATCGGATTTTTCGTAGAAAATACCAGTTCTTTTATAAATACCTTTTAATGATATCCGGGTTTTAGAAAGTGCAAAGACTTTCTCATCTCTACCCTGTGGTAGAAAACTCGTTACCACTTGCCAGATGAAGGCAATTGCTAGGGTGATAGAATTAACTATTGTACGTCTTAGTTATCAGACAATGGTCAGGATAAGCGAGTGTAATTTAAGGACTCAAATGGCATAGTAACGACACTTTTCCATTTGATTGAGACAAACTACAAATGTGTAAGTAAACCAAGTAGTCTATTTGCTAATCTTGCGTGCAATTTAAGATAAAAAATAATAGAATTTAATTAGACCGATTCTTATTGTGCCTAGTTTGCAAATAGCACACCTAATCAATCTGACTCTTTTTAACCCTGATGATCAAAATCCGAACGCTGCCTACACTCACCGACTGTCCTAGTTTTTTATTGCACGTGACAAATTAACTCCTCCAATGATCTCAGCTCATGTTCCACTCCGTCACATGAAGAATATGTTTTGAGTCGCACTACATGAACACTAGCTTTTTGTCATAGTTGTAATATTGTTTTGACAGTAGTGAAAGAGGTAGTAAGTCATTAGAACAGACTGTCCTGGTTTACAGCTGTTACAGTTGGTAGACCAATGTCAATGAAAACATTGGAATATATCAATAGAGGGTTTGGTAATATCTAGAGGTGACTTCGTACCATATAAATGGTATTTTAATTAGTGCAATTATATAGATGGCTGGATGGTTAGATTTCGGACTCGATTTGAGAACAATAAACAACAGCATAGCCAACAGGCAGGCATTTCGGATACTAGCTTGGATCGTGTAAACTTATTGGCATAGAGTGACAAGCTCTTAGCTGGAGGTGTTGGTACTACCTACCTCATCAGCAAGCGTTTTAAGGGAACGGGATGCAACAATTAGAGGCTATAGGCATAGAATGCAATGTTAAAGTATTGACTTTATCGCGCGTCTCAGAAGGGACAAGGTCCAACATCCAACCTCAGATCAGAAGATAATAATTAGCCATCGGAATGAAACATTTTACCGTAATAACAAAGTGCTATCTTGTTGCTGTGCAAGGCATTTTATCGTAGTAAATACTTTGACACAGACATATCATAATCTCATAAATTTATATGATTTTAAGGCTCAAGGAAATTTACCTTAAAAATAACTACCGAGATGCGCTGAGCATGCATTGCGATGAAGAAGGCACAGGCAAGGAATCCTAGACATCTTCCGAGTTCATGCAAATTATTGCAGTATTTAGATAGGAATCAACAGTTCAATCCTTTTTTTCGTTGATTTTTTACATTTTGGTAACAAGAATTTCAGTTAAGAATTGGGTTATTCTAATGATAAAACTTCGCAAACAGTTTGAATCAGGGCCATAAGCTAGTGAATCACCGCTAAAATGATTGATTACTTAGCACATTCAACTCTTTAGATACGGTCAATGTTGAAACCAGATCATGTTCAGTTACATTTAATCGAGCTGATCATGAATTTCCCTTTCTTATCGTGTTTTTGAGCTTGGTTTGATACTTCATTAAACAATAGTTAATCGCCATTTCAATTGCACACGTTATTTTATTGTGTTATGATCCTGCCTCCAGTACTGACACGCGTTGCATGCCCATTGAATGTGGAAGTTATTCCTTTGATATACCGCTGTAGAGAATCTGTGCAAGGAAAGATTGAATAGCACGTACAAGCAAGCTCAGAGCTGTACATTTCTTTTACTAGCTATTGCACGGACACTGGCAGCTAATTACTGACATGTCCACTACTCCAACTTGTCAGAGCTGAAACTGATTTTTTGTCGAAACTAATGTTTCGTTCATATGAAACTTTACTTACCACAAAATGTTATTATAAGTTGTGTTAGTAAGTTTCAATTACCTCAGTATTTATAAGATGTTGTCACTTTATCATTTTCGGAGCAAGTGGGGTGGTAAGAAATTTGTTTCTCTGCTGAGAACTCAACTCAACAAAAAATTGTATGGAAAACGTTATCTATTACTAAAGAAACACTCAGTCCGAGCATCTGCACTGTAAGATAATGGCACTTGTTTAGGCCATAGTCAATGGAAAACTGGTTCGAAAACTTCAGAGCCACTAGCAGCTGATGAAAAATATACGTAAAAAAGATGTGTATCTCTCAATAGCATGACAAAATACAGAGTTTAGAATGAAGATTTTAATGGGCAGTTGACAATCGACACACTTTCATATTTAAGAAAGACCTGCGTCCCAGATGATTTAATGATACATAAGTAGAGTATCTAAAACCTTGAATATCCCAAAATGAGAAAGACTACCTAGTTCTACTGTTTGCCTTGCTTAACATGAAAGAAAATCTGAAGGAAGATAGAATTTGTTTATGGTTCAAGCTGTGGCTTTAGTCGAATGTTATTTTCATCAATAGTCTTTACAAAATATTCGACTAATACAATAAAAACACTAAAATTACTAACATTTAGCAACCTTGCTAGAAGCTAAAAAGGAATTTTGATAGTTTATTGTTATAGTTGCCGAGCAGTTGCCTTGAACAGGGAATTCGGCGAGGAGGCAAGTGCCACATTCAAGGTAATTTAACTTTTGTACCACAAGAAGACTATTAGTGTCTAAATAAACAAATATATTATCAAACGGTCAATTTTCTTGCTAGAAATATATGTAATATAAATTGGTAGAAATATGTGTAATGTAAATTGCTAAGATGAAATATATTTGCAGGGTCTGTTCCCATGTTTGAGTTTGAGATGTGTTCTTCAAATAGTTTGAACAGAGCGTAGTAAAGAATCCGAGAAGTGCGCGCTATTTGGTCTCATTAACTCGAGATAATTTGTGGCTCAACAATGAAAGAGAGCAATAGCACTTAGCCAAAATTTCCAAATCAATGTATTTTATTTATTATGTCTGGGCTCGGTATGCTGGCCTTACACTGCAATGGCTGTCAACTGTGTCATGTGCAAAATTGCCATCAAATAAACTTCTTGCTTACATACGTTTTACTTTTTTGTAAGAGGACTGAGGTGGAGCCATCCGATTAACATAAGGTACCTACCGACCACCACTGGTACACATTGTTATAATTGGACACATATTCTAGGCACTTCTTTAAAAATGAAATGTCTATGTTTCTTGTAGATTGTGCATGTATCTAGTTTCCTAGCAATAGTAGTTATGATTGCTGTCTTCTTAGCCAGTCTTCTGCTGGTGCCTTGGAAGGTTCTGTTTAATATTTTTTTAGAAACGCAATTCAGTCATTCAGTGGGAAACTTTCTTAAACGAAGGTTTTGAGCTAAGATGCTTTGTTCCAATTGGAAAATGACAGGTGTCACATCTTTCGGCACTTTTGCAAGTGATTCTGTCGTGGGTTTCATCCATGGCAACAGCGACTCAAGAAAAGGAAGAGATCTATTGTCTGAGAGACAGATCACTTGGTTACGCGCCAAAACATGGTAATTGTGATACACGAGAAGCTGAAGATGGAAATCGAACAATAGTAATTCCAATCTTACCATCATTCTGTAGTGATACTCTAAAAGACACATTTTAGTGCTTGAAACATAGTCACAGTGACTATGTTGAGAAAAGCCAGTTGGTACCGGTCTGATCACAATCTGACATGTTTTTAACTGAATGTCAAAGACAGCCTTTGTACACTTATCAGAAATTAAAGGCCACTTTGATCAACTTTTAGTTAAAATTCGCTCTTCATCCTTCGGAAATACGTCTTGTGTGATAGATCAATATCATAACGAATGTACCAGTAACAATCACGAGATGACTGACTACATACATACATTATTGAACGTAGTATCCGTCATATTCTGTTCTGGGAAAGTCGAAGTTCAAATTTGATAACGAGAGCATCCATGAAAACTGGTTTCTACTTGCCCCGACTGAACAGCACTGTAGCAACAACAGGAAAACTGATGAAATGACGTCAGACTGAAGTGACACAAGTGTGCGATTTTCAACTTTAAAGATATCCGGAAGTTGAACTGGAGGCCCATCGAAATAAATGGACATGTGCCGAAAAGCCGGCATGCAGATTTCTTGAATTTTACATGCAAGTTGTGAGTAATTCGTTCTTGTAGAACACTTTGCTCTTAATTAGTAACAAGACTTGAGAGGAAGTAATATGTTTACAAAACCCATTCAGAAGAAAAATTAATATCAGGTGTACTTAAGATGTCGCATAATTTAGAAGATTCTCAAATATGAGTATGACAAACGAAGAAAACGATAAGGTATCAATTAGTTAGAGTAAATAGTGAGCAGTAAATAAAAGATTTCCTTCCTTTATATAATAATGCTTCGACAAAGTTAAGATTGTTGTGGTCAGTTGGCCCTTTGCTATATTAATATAAAATTTCGCATTTTTGTCACTAATATAAAGTCGTCAATTCACAACTACAGTTTACCATGGGGATAGTCTATATCTAATCAAATTTAAATTGTGAAATCTAAACTGGCCTTTTAGAGATTAAAACGGAGGATGCCCGTTTGAAATGGAAGTAATATTGCAACTTATGCATTTTTTGAACTTACGCATTGAGGTTACTACAGTCAATTTCATGTATACATTAATCTTGCAACACAGAAATATAAATACTGGATGAATCAGAGGTGTACTCAGTATGGAAAGTATTTCTTTAAGCGGTTTCAAGAATTGTCTTCCCAGAGTGGTGGAGGGGCAAGACATGAAGTTGCATTATACCAAATGAACTTGAGTGTGAACATTACCTATAGCAGAAATTATGTTGTAATGACAAAACATGTCGCTCGAAACAGGGTCTCAAGAATACAAACCTCACATATTCACTGTCCAGCTAAACAGCTTAACAGAAAGATAAAACGATTTTTGTTAGTTTTGGTAGAGTTATATATCTATTTTGTAGCCTATTTCCTCTCAAATGGCACTTAATGATGTAACAAAATGTTTATTAATTATCACTGGTGTAATTTGTAGAGACAGGTAAACAGGATGGCGTTACGTTGTGGCAACTGATTACCAAGGATACATAGGAATGGAGTAACCAAACCTACCGCTGTTTTTTGGCTATCTTTCTAGGAGCTTCGTTGGTGGGGGACTTGAAATATTTCTGCTGCTAGAATAAAGAAATTTTTACATCTTAACTAGTAGTCTTAAATTAATATACTCGTAAATATTGTCAGCCATAGTAACTCTTGTAATGTGTGAAAGACGGAAACTTTTTCCTATTTCATATACAGAGTCTCAGGACAGTTTTTGAAAAATGATTTCGAAATATCAAAACTACCTTACAGAACAAGCCCTGACAAGATGAAACGGTTCACGCCCTTTTCATTCACAGCTCTGCAGACCATTACGATACACAATGACTAATTTTTTTCCCCGGTGTACCCCTGCAGTTAGCCTGTGCTTAACTTCAAAAGATAACAATTGCAGATTGACCATGTTAATCTTTTATCAGACTAAACATAATTAGCATTTTTATCTGTTAGAATGAAAGGGTATTATTTTCGCCTTTTGCTTTGTAAGGATGAAAAGCAATAAGATAACAATTTCAGCAAGGCAAGCCGACTAACACTTGAAAACAGAATTAAAAATGTAACGTCCCAAAACGTGTATTACGATCGAATGACATTTGATATACTAGATAAATTCGAGTAAAAGACAATCTACGGAAGGCTTTGGCACCCGCAAGGACTGACTTTGTTACTTCTGCTTTCGTAGATGAATAAAGACTGTCCCTAAATACTGATCCAGAGTAATGTTTTTCTCAAAGCTGAAATTCAGTTTTATGGTTGATGAAAAATGTTGGGTTGGGCTAGTCCCCGGCTATTCATCTGCGCGTGTCCTCTTATTGTCATAGTGAGCTTGACAGTAGATGGAAGTCGCTTATCGCCTAGGAGGATGTGTCCTTACATTCATCCCATGTGCTATAAAGAAGAAATAATTATGTACAATTGAAAATAGCTTTTGCAGATCTTTAAATGCTTTTATTTTTTAAGTTCACAATACTCTGCAACAATGATTGTTATTGTTCACTTTCGTGTTGACTGTGCGTCTTTCAGGTTAGGTTATTTTAAAAGTCAGTGTTTTGATTGGCAATTGATTCCATGCAGCCTGTCTAACTAGAGTTATTTACTGATGATTTAAACGTTTTGCTGTATTATTTTCATTTTAAGGTTGATTTGTGTCATTTGTATAAACTATTACTGTCAAGAATATAGGCTGCTTTGTCGCTTAGTCAGTCTGGTTGTATATGAATTGATTCAAAAGATGACTATTGGGAGGATTAAATCACAAGATTGCTTCTATTTTTGTAGACTTTAAGTGCATTGCCACAGTATCAATTTACTAAGGCTTTAATCTCTTATGTCAGTTCTTTTGTTTTTCTCTTTGCAACAAGTTCGTGATTAATTTTAAACTCTCGACCTGTGCCATCTAGGTAATAAGCAAAGTCTTCTCGCATGTACAATGTTATTACCCTTAATCGATCGAAGTTACAATTCTAAAATACTATTTCCATCTAGGATCTACCTTATGCCGAATAATTCAGCTGCAAAGTTTTTCTATTTATTATCTTGTTACGTACGGTGTTAAGTGTCTGGAATAACGTGGATATGTTTAGCTTTATCATACTCTATTGGGCACCAATCATTTCTATGGATATCTAATAATTACATATTTTTGCTTGAACTGTAAATCTACGCCAACAAAGGTAAGTCAAAACCCACTAAGTTTTCCTGCAAACCAAGTTGGTACAAGCACAATAATGTTAACATCTGTGAAAGTGACACGAGTTTTCACCTCTTCTCTTGTTGGCATTGTAAATAGTTTCCGCATGTCTGGAGGACAACCGCTAATATCAACTAATTGTTTCGGTTTTGTCCCGAAAATTATGAAGACGGTGCCTTTTAAAGCGTAAAGAATAGTTCTTAAGGCTTTTGTGTATTTATGATTGGCCAAAGAACACGTGGCTATTACCATACCAAAGACACAGGAATTCAATTGGCTGTTGTGAAGTTTACACCAATGTCGTAAAGTTTATTTCTAACTCATGGTCATACCGTGAGCACAAAGATTCTATCACATTTTACTTTCTTGCTAACAAGGTTCCGCTACTACCGTGTAATGAACTTTTCCTTCTTATTTACATCGTAACACAGAATTTATCGCCTAACGGATGAAATGTTGCCTACTGTTTGTGGAGTCAGTTTCATTCTGTCTCTCTTGGCAACATCGCCGTACCTCTCAGCTGGGAATTTAATCCGTGAAATCTGCAGTTGGAGTGGAAGGTAATGAGTTTTTTATTCCGTTCTACGTTAAATGTATTTTACAAACATGTTTGGATTCACATGATAGCTTGTTAAGATCAATAGTTTTCATTACGTTTCTCAAGTCTGCTTGTTTGAGAGCTTGTTTTGAACGAGACTTTTTCCCATCAACAACGATGATCAATTTTTAATAAACTATACAGAGAGAGATTCGATACTGGTAAACTCCGCTAAGCTCATGATTTAGGTCGTAGACGATGTATTGCTTACAAGTGATACTGGTCTTATACCTAAATACCCTCAATTTCGGAAATGCTTTAATCAATTAAGATGATCTTAGTCACATTTTTAGATCTAAATTATTTTCTGCAGAATGTAAGTAGCGAACTGTTGCATCCAATTTTCAAGAAAAACTGCCTTTGAGTGATGTGAGTGCGTATGACTACAGAAAATGACTTTAAATAAAACTAAGTCTTCTTTGTACTTCTTTAGCAATGAAATTTTCTCCTCGACACATACGACACGTGTTATCTTAAAATCCATTTGATTACAGGCAAATAATCTCCTGCAGTGGTAACTCCCTTTTGAGCAAAATTTTGTTATCGAGCTTAAGAAATCTTTATTGTAGGTGCAAGGTAATAATTACCCTAACGGTTCTTGTATACAAAGACGGTCCACAACCTAACAATGTTATTTCTCTTCCGAGTCAGCTTCGTTACAATGTCGCTACTCTGAAGATGGCTGAGACATTAATTAACTATGCCAGTTACCCTTCACCATTTGTTGTTGTTTTTGCCTTTATTCTCTTATATATTTACATAAACAATAGCTTAAAAACAAAGCAGTGTTGAAATCTCTTTGAAAAGGTTCCAGGTGTGATGTTTACAATTACACGAAACGAGAAATATAAATAGGTGATTGACTTGCATATGTTATGCCTGATAAAGAGACCTGACTCGTTTTTGCTCATTAAAATGTTTAGTTTAATGCCATTGAGGCAGGTATAAGTTTATAAAGACATCAGACGTGGCAGTTATTTATCGTGATGGACATTAATTGTTTGTTTAAGATGAAGGGCAAGATATCTGGAGTTAATCTGTTTTTCTCGTACAACAGAAGCTCAGAGACGATTTCTTAAGTAAAGTTTATCGATGTTTAGTATCAGAACCATGCTTAATTAAACGTGGTAAAGTAAAATTCTATAGATGTATTGCTTGGAACGCAGACTAATAACACTTTTCCTTGTTTATAACATTTTCGGTTATGTAGTAAGATGTTGTTTCAGAATAACGTTACGATTCCTGTATAGCTCCTTGACCCCTCTTCCTCTAGTTAGCTAATTACAAAATATTTAGTTTTGCATCAAGTCATTTCATATGTAAAATTACTGCTTAATATTTCGACAATCGGTCAGATGAGGTACCACTTGCTAACTGTTACACATACTGATATCGGAAGGTAATGGAGACATCAAGAGAGTGTGCAATCATTTATTTGTCAATTGATAATTTATTTGTATGATTATGTTCCCATTACCCTTTAGATTAGTTTCGGATTTTGATTCTAACTAGGTTGTACAGTTAACCTGCAATAATTCATGTCTGATAGCATCTCATTTGAAAGACTTGATCGATTTTACGAGGACGACCTGGATGAAGTATGTTAACATCACAAACAAATAATAAAAACACCATGTTACTTTCCCAACAACAAACACTGCTATGATTATGAAGCTTGACGTTTTGTGGCATCCGATTCATACGAATATCTAGTGTTTGTTAGTAGTTTGTGGGTCCTGTTGTGTTTTTGCTTTGCCGTCACTATATGGTAACTTACACCTCATTTTTTGTCATCCTTTGAACACCGTACTGAAGGAATCACACAGGCAATGAATCCTCAATACTATTTGTTTGCATTCCATGGATCAAGTAGGGTAAACATTCATTTTGAAAACTTTCAGAAGAGACAAAGCATTGACGGAAACTATATAGTTCCCCCAGGTATGGCTTTAGGATCTTTTGGAACTGTTCATCAAAATCTTTCATGGTTTAAAGATGACCTGTCATTGACCACAAGAGTTACTGAAGTATCTTACTCCCTGTGTCTTGTACATTGTACAATACTGCTGTTCCCCTGGTGCCTAATGGCTTATTTTTTCCTATAAGGCAACCGCGAAAATAAAGCAATATCGTTAACCTGTCCAATATAGAGCGACAATATCAGTGTTATTCCTTACGAACTTTCAATTAGGTTTTTGATCACATTGTATAACCTCAAACGAAAAATATTACGGTAATGTCCAGTATCTCCATAACTTTACATCGGGCACACTAAAACATGCTTCAGTCACGAAGACATTCCTTAACAGTACATCCTCTGTACCTCTTTTAACCTTGTTATATACAAGTTGCTTTGTAGTATATTCTGACTTCGTTTAATAACGACAGCGCATCAGCCTCGTTAAGGGATACACTTGGGAAAAACATGAATTCCTTAAGAAGCGCAGTGGGTATAATTTTGTGTTTGATAGAGATCCTGTTGTCAAGGTTAGGTAAGATTCCTATCTCTGTGCTAGGATAGGAAAAAACTTGTGATCTCTTCACGAAGTTGGGCTCCGATTACCTTCTCTCACTACAAGGTTGACGGCCGCTCTTTTCATGTAACATCGGTTAAATTTAGGACAAACGAGAAAGAAGTTGTGCTATTTAAGAGTTACAATAACGAGTTTCTTAGTCCAGGGTTAAACGTCGCGCTTCTCATGTGCCAAACCTTACCAATTAAGTTCGACCCTAAGTCAACCCTATCTCGACAGCAATAGTCGAGCCAAAGACATTCTGTCGAGCTTGATCAATGCTATCGAACTAAATTAAACAAAACGTCGACTTTTTCATATACTTAATTCAGCAATTAGGTTTAGTACATGTAGCGCACGAAGTTTAACCTTAGCCTTAGCACAAATTGATCGATATCTAACGTTTGCTGAGTTGCATTTAGACCATCGTTTAAAAGTACCAGTGAAATGCTTAGCTTGTTTAAGGAATTGCTAGTCTGTTACTAGTTTTGCACTGATATATGGAAGAAGCATAACAGAAGTTCAGATAACTATCTCAAAAAATCAATTCCCAACTTTTCACGAGATTGTAGAAATACATAGACCAAGATATAAAACACTAAAGTTAGGTTTTATTCAATACAGTCTTTTTCAGTAAATCAAACTATATCCGTATTTGGAAAGAAACTTTTACTAGTTTGAAGTCTTCCATTAATCTTAGTCTTTTTGGTGTGTTATGGAACTGCAATGCTTACGTTTTGGATTCATAACCCGTTGCATCAGATGTTCACTGTTTTTAGCAAATATTTCCTGTGAGACATGTTGGACAAGGTCATGAAAATTTAGATCATCGAACTGGTACGGACAATACTTTTCAGGAGAGGGATTCGACTTTTTAAACTAGAGAACAACACGGTAGTGAAGCGTCATCTAGGGTCCGATCTCACTGTAACCAAAAACACGATATAGCTAATCCACAACTGTTGTATCTTGGATTGTTGCACATGTTTTTCAGGAAGTTGTAGAATTGGTTCAGTAAGACATTTGAAACATGACAACTTGTCAGACTTCGACTCAACCATCAGAGATGCCATCGTAGGGTCTCGAAGCAGCACTTTGCATTTTGCAACACTCTGACAACCTTTTCTAATTGATGTGGAATAATTCAGTGCGAACAGGCCCCAATTCGCTTGTCGTGTTTCTTCTTAGAGTGCCACGTCAAATGCTAACGTTGACAAGCGTATCCCTGTCAAAATAGCGGTCTAAAGCCAAATGCATTGGGTCATTCCGGCTTACCCCTGTCACCATCCTAAGCTCTTTCAGGTAATTCTTAGACTTTCTGCCACTACCTCGTCTCGCTTCGATCTACCCTTCGATCCAAAGACATCAGTGTTAGACCTCTCATGTATGATGCCAAGGGAACTCAAGTAAATTATTTGTTACGATAGTCAAACATTTCTTAACTGATTGAACTGAAGATCATCCTCTGGAGCTTTCAGGCAGTTCAACTAAAATTGAAAATGCCTAGAAATTTTATATTCTCTGTAAGTCCATGAAGTGCAAATTAAAAGCAGTGCAAAGTATTTGTTTCTATAATTTGAGGAAAATTTTGAACATTGTTGAGTTGAGGTTTTTTCTGAGAATTTAGTATTGTCTTTTTCAATCAGTAATCCTCTTCTGTAATTCAATAAGATTATAAACATGGAAAGCATATAACGTATGATAACACACTCATCACATTGTCTTTTTGCTTTAAAACTCTGCCTCTATCTTATATGATCTGTGTTTATTTTATATGTCGCAAGTACTGATTACTACAATGAATTGTTTAACATAAAGTCTATTTCTCCTGAGTCGGTTAATAAATTTCCGAATACGCTTGTTACGAGACTTCAATCACTTGACCAAAGAGACATGGTATGCTTCAACGGGTAACCATAACTCGTTAGATCTGATGATATTCTTAACACATTGTGATTTGCAAATCGCCTTGAAAATTTGCGACATTGGGCTAAAAACATACTTAAAAGCTTTTTTCGTCTGACACTCTTCAGAGCATGAACTGTCAGAAAGGAAAGTATATGTATATGGCAACCTATTTATACGAAACATGTAGCAAAACTAGCCAATCCTAGACAAGAAAGGAAACAAAGAAAGAAAACATTATTGGAAGAGTCCAAGTAAAAAACGAACTCTTTCTGCTTTTAAGTATGTTTATAGAGCAATGTCACAAATTTTCAAGGCGATTTTCACGTTTTGTGCCACAAAAAGATTGCACATTGTGACTTCCCTGCCTAGCCAAGTTGAGAACAGTAAAAGAGTAATTATCCTTTGAATAACTGTGTCTTATCTGTAGAAGCCCATTTCTAATGAAAATCTGTGTAAAACATTTGTGAATGGCTGTGCGGAAATTATTTTCTAGAAAACGAGGTCGAATGGATCTCTTAATCAGAAACAAAAGCAAAAATCAAATAAGTGTTGGTAAAAATACTATTCTATCGTTTATTTTCCTCAAGTATAATGGGAAGAATTGAACAAGTCTGTTGGAGTAGCTCGCTTGTTTGATAGTTTGCTATATTACACGTCGTTTAGTATTATCAATAAATGTTTTATGTTGCCATAATATTCGTTTTTTCAAGGGATTAAAACCTTCAATAGGTTACCTCGTCTTGTAATAAACAGTATGAATAGAAGCACAGGTTCCTTATTGTTTTTATCACAATGTCAAAATGTACACCTGCTTTTTAATGTAGGGTAAAGGATGAATTCAATAGCCCTATTCTTAGTACATTTTATGTAACTGTTGCTCTAAGACCTTTTGTCACATACGAGTCCTAAAACATACTTGCTTTTTAGCTGTGGCACGCCCCTGCTCTTTTTTCTCAATCTGCAAAATTTTTTCGTTCCTCATCTTTCAAATTTCAGACATTCTTCGCAATTTACCTGGCATATCTGGATTCAAATATGGACAGTTCAGTTCAAGGTCGTTATTTGCAAAGTTGTCCACTTTGACAATCCAGCTACCGATCTTTCATACAGTTTCTATCATTAAACGTGCTCAAGGATTTGTTTCTTCGTTAAATCCTGTCATCTTCGCTACCTGGTATTCTTCTGAATGACTAGCAAACCAACCTAACCTAATTGTTTCTCATAAGGAAACCATGTATAAAATATCCATCATCCGCAAAAATAAAATAGTTATTACAAAAATACCTCTATCAAAATATGTTTGTCTACATTTACCTCTGCAAAGGGCATGGTTTTTTATTCGTTTGTCTGTTAGTTCTTTGTTTATTTGCCTGATTGTTAATGGGTATTTTTTGTCTATATGTTTGTTTGTCTATTTGTTAGTTGGTTGGTTCATTTATACACAAAATGTGGTTGAATGAATTTCAAGAAAAGTTTTAGGAGTGATGGTAAATGACCTGAGAACCAATCCGTAAGGTTATTTTAGTAATTTTGATAACCATCTGGTTATACGAGGCCATTGGGTTGCCTTGCCCTAGTTTTGTTTAAATTTACATTCTAAACGAAGATGCTGCTGTGATAAAAACTGTGAAAGCAAAAAGCAATGTAATTAAAACTGTTTAGATATTTGTGACTACACCTATGTACCTCTCGATCGTAAGCCATACTTTGAAGTCCAGTTCCAGGTTCTTCTCAGCCGTTAAGTCTTCTGTTTGGATCATAATCTAATCTTGACAAATGGTGCATTCTGTTTTCTATTTAATGTTGATATAGAGAATATTCTTTTAGGTTCTTTTTCTTTAAATTTAGAATGAATTTGTTTCAAACTTAATTTTGCTACCATTTTATATATCTTTCATAGTTCATTACCAACGCATGTTAACGAACATCCCTCAGTTTTTAAAGTTGAGTTTCGATGCTTAAATGGATATGTCTTATGGAAATATCCAAATGGAGGAGTCCGAATGGATTTCAAGTCTCCAATCGAAGCAGCAGGAGCTGACTTCACAATCTGCATGGCACTTGAGCATAAAGCAGTAAATATTTACAAAGAAACAAAATCAGGACTTAAGCTTATTAAAGATTACAGAACAGAATTATCACCGCAACCAATCTGTGCAGATTCGAAAGACGGAAAAGCAGTTTTGGTTTTAGAAGGAGCACCAAGCGTCAGTGCTCCAGAAATTCGACTGGATTATGAATTGGAAATAAAAAGAGGAACGGAGAAAAAGCTAAAGGGTAAATATAACTTACTTCTATCCATTCTTTGAATAACAAATAATAACGATCTGGACATTCCTTTGTAAGCAAGCTAGTAAAGGGGTAAGGATTTCTCATGTTAAAGCTTCGCTACCTTTTCTGTCTTCGATGTTTACTATGATAGTTTGTATCTTATGTTAACTCAAACTAAGAAATACAGAGGCATGCCAGCTCGTGCTGTGAAATGATACCCGACCAGCAAAGATAAGCACTCGTAATTGTGTAGAGAAGACCTTATGGTTTGAATATGCCGTCCTTAAGGTTTACAGGGGGTTGCTCAGTGGTGGTAACATTTTGTTTTTTAAATTAAGGTTTGGGGAATCAAGGGAATTACTGTTTTGTTCATCATTTAACTGACAGTGGAATAGTGAATAACTCAAGACGGCTATAGCTGGAATTTTGCCGAGCTATTGAAGAGGTAAACAATGTATCCGAGAGTTTTAACTTCCAAAATCTTGTTCATGTAAAAAGAAGGACACAAGTCTAAATATTGAATCCTTTCGTTTCATGTGGCTAAAGTTGTTACAGACTTAAATTGACGGTGATTAATTATCTCTGCTTCAAACCAGGGTTTCCGATTGTAAACTTGACACCTTTCCTGCTGATCTAAATTGTTCAACAAAAATAGTTGCAAGGTTCTTAGTTATTGAACTGATATAATCCACTGAACAATCGTGTGTGCTATTGATGAACACGCTTTTAATGATCATGCTTGTATATCGACAGGATATTCGTTTCTAATAAGTTATGTGTATTGGCCTTTAGACGGACAGACATGCAGACACAGACAGCTGGGCCCAAATTATGTGATTTAGGTAGAATTCTTCTTAAGTTAGCCAAATAAAAAAGTCGTCTATAGTTTGTCTCAAATTAAATCTCATTGTCGATTTCTGGAAAACTAAGAAATTACACGCTTTAAAACCAGTTCAGACGAAAATAAACGTAGTTACCACATTTGTTTGCCAATTCAGTTGCTACGCATGTCTGTTAGGACAAACATATACAGTCAAGAGCTTTACGATTGTGATGTCTTACGACAGACGGTTCTTACAGTGACGTCATAGCGGGTTTCTTTGGACACTTCTTTCGCATCAGCTACCGGGTTTGACTACAATACCACGATCCTTTCGAGAATTTTCGATCGTAAGGCGATAGTTATACGTCAGAAATATAATAACTCTTCACCACGTGCCATGGACGATAGACATTCGAGACCCATGGGACTGAGGCAAAAAGCCGATTTTCCTTAATTAAGGGGAGAAAATAATATGCATATGACCTCGTTAAACATTGGGAGCTAGTTTTATCTTACCATCTGCTGTCGTCTTTACTGTCATCAACTATAAATGGCAGAGCTTCTCATAAACTCGCCTTTGTACGTTTTGAAATGCTTTCTACCAACCGTCTGCCTTCCAGGCTTAAATCGTATCAGGATTTAAATGTGACGTGTTAGTCAGTAACGGTGGAAATTTAAATAGGGCCTTTGAAAATGAGTTTGAAATCCCGACTGGTTCAGAATAGGCAGACATTATGCCATGCCAACGATTACGATTCGTGAGGAATTTATTAATGAAAAGCCTTACAAATATCATGCCGAAACGTGATCTTTTGGTATGGCATATATACCATGGTCTTTAATAAAGACACTAGCTAATAAATGATTGAAAAGCCAAGACAAGAAAGCAGCATGACTTGATTTTAGTAAGATTCAATGCTGAAACAAAAAGACATTTTGAGAGCTTATTGGAGTACTCATGTTGAATAGAATCCTTGGTTTAGCGGCACAACAAGGTAAGCTTAATGGAGTTTTCACACGTTGAACAAGTCATATCTTGGGACCATCTGTGAAAAGCAAAGGAATAAGACGAAGCTGTGAAAGAACCATGGCAAAAGCCTTGATGATGACAACGACTAAATGCACAACTATATCACGAATACAGCGTGCTACAATGTGTGGGAAAATTTGGATGCAGGGATAATGAACGTGTAGCAGGCACGCAATTCATTTGAACAGTGAGGACAAATAAATTGATTAAAAAATGATTCAAGACACTATCTTGTGATTTACTGTTTCATTGCCCTATGGACACAGAAGGTTTAGTTTATTCAAGTAATTCAATATTCAATATTTAAGTAACCAAATTTCCTTTTGATTAGCTGAAGATGAGACAAGCTCGTCTCGAAACGTCCTAGGAGAA
>JANTCA010063455.1:0-16362 GCA_024741275.1 Chironex yamaguchii | reverse complement strand
CTGTCTATCTATCTATCTATCTATCTATCTATCTATCTATCTATCTATCTATCTATCTATCTATCTATCTATCTATACACCTATCTATCGATCCATCTATTGGTTTGTAGGTTAAATGCAGTTAGTATCATCGAAAAACTACTTAATGTAGATGTTTTCCTGTAGACTACACTTACTTTAAAAATCTAGTGTTAAATAAAATCAAAAATAATACAACAATTTTGGTTTTAAAATTTGAATGCTTTACCCAACTGTTGTAGCTGTTATCATAGCCCACCAGAAGCCATCCCATACACCAGTGATAAAATTGACACTGAATTCTTCCGGATTTTGCCTGTGTTCCTGAAAAGAGCAACAGATAAAGTAAACGGTAAGAAAAACTATATAGAAGCAACCCATTTGACCAGAACTCTGAAATATCAGCCCAGACGGACTTATCAGTGTATTTCTGAAGCACATTCTACAAAATTTTGAGCTGACACGCTTCTAATAGGGTTCCAAAACTAACGTATGTAACGTGTAAAGCATTTAATTAGAAATAGTTGTCATGGTCTCGTTTTAAACTCTTGAATAAATTCCGTGCTATTTGAGGCATTCACACTTACATAACTTAACACTGGAATTTCCATTAAGGATTGCGATGATTAAGATTTATACCCTGAACATAATATGCTAGCAAAAGTCTTATGCTAACAAAGCACAAATTCTTCAGAGCTGTGTTTGAATCAATCCTACTGTATGGCTCTGCAACTTGGACATTGGCCAAGAAGCTTGAGAAGATGCTTGATGGGGACCTATACAAGAATGCTTAGAGCGGTGCTTGACAAGTCCTGGCAACAGCACCCAACCAGAGAAGAGCTCAATGGAAACATATCACCTGTGTCAACTTTAGTGAAAGTCAGACGTGCTCGATTTGCTGGTCACTGTTATAGAAACAAAAACAAGCTTATAAGCAAAATAATTCTATGGAAACCTGCTCATGGCTACTACACTGTTGGACGACCACATATGACATACATTGACCAAGTTTCAAGGGATGTCGACTTACCAGCTGAGGACCTCGCTGAAGTGATGATGGATCGAGAAGCCTGGAGAGATAGAGTGGAATGGCCCGGGGATGATGAAAGGTCTTAAAACCTCTTTAGTTCTGCAAATTTAAAACGTCTGCCTGCTCCAAGGCATTTTCCAACATTTATTAACCCTAAAATTCTATACCATGTCAAACATTAAAACAATGATAAAATGGCCGAGACATGTTACTAACTTTCTCAACCTATCTTAGCAAGGCAGCAATGGTTCTGTTTAATACAGTACTTCTCAAGAGACCACTCATTTGAAACATTGTATTTAAACTTTTCTGATTGCTTCTTTATATTTGTCTCTATTTGCAGTCAACTTATTCTAACTAATATTCCAAGGCCATCTGTAATTAGGAGGCTTTTTGGTCCTAAAGGTTACCCATCATCTTCAATGTAAAGCAGAAAATCACTTACACAAGTCCAAATGGCAATGCCAACGATCCAGGCTAACAGCATTATATATAGTACAATAACGACCAATTTCGGAAAGCCATAGAGAAAGATGTTGTAAAAATGTGAAAGTTGAACGTCGCGCACAACAATGTATAGTCCCGCTGGCGACAGAACAGGAAGCAAAGAGAGACCAGATCCACTTTTAAGGATATCATCAGACATGATTGGGAAAGCCATAAAATTATCTTGGTTAATTCCTCTAAGTATGCTGTCCGTTACAACTTTTGTAACTTTCTTGTTTAAAGCCATATAGCTAGTGCTTGGTTTCAAATATGAAAAATTCATCGGACGCGAAGAGCAACAAGCCTTATTGATATACTGAAGAACATCTGGAATCACTCCTTGGCCAGCCTCAGAACTATAAGGCTTAACGGGAGTCCACATAATTTGATATTTTCTTCCACAAAGCCTACCCAGTGTTGGTTTCAGTAACAGTGTAAGTATAAACGTTTGTATTAGTTTACATTTAGCCATTGCTACTTCATATACATTTCCTTTTCACACTTCCGTTTCATGAAAATGTGTTCATAGATTTTCAAACTAGATACTCTTTGTCCTGTTATAAATGATTTAACTGTCCTTTTGTTCAATATTTTACTTACAATACCAGAGTGGATCATTCACTCGGGTGGCTTCTTTCAAAAATTTTGCAAATAACTATGTAGCTTAAGCAATATGGAAATGCGTTATCGCTTAAGTGCTGAATAATTTATTAGAAGTTTACTGTCCTCATTGACTAAATTGTACTAGTCGCTGAAAAAATTAATGTCACAATGCCATGATCGATTGATTCGCTGTTGTACGTTTAGGAGTGACATTGTGTCAAAAGTTTGTTATTGGAGGTATAGAATTTACCAACCATTTAGGTGGCGTAAACGAAACTAATAAAAGTCATGTAAGATTTAAAAATTCATATTATGACGGGAGCAACAAAAAACACTATAAAAAGCGTGTTTACCCAACAGTTTTCGAAGTTTGGAGCATCATAAGGATTGACAAAAGTGAAGGGACAAAGTATGGAGAAGATCAAAATGTGGGTTGACCTCAGCCAATGACCTAGCACAGAAGAGATACAGCATTATTTTATTGGCCAGTTAAGGCATACAGTGAAGAAGACAACTTCTTTCTGTAGACACAGTGTCGACGTATGGCTTTTCGCGACTTTCTGTAGAACCTTTGGTAGCCAACTTGGACCGTCCATCACAATTAAGAATAGTACATTTGCTTTTAAATCTGCAAAAGTCTTGGCTTGGCTTCGAAAAAACAAATTATGAGTTCTCGTTAAAGACGACATCCGCTATTTCGCTAACGAAGATTAATGGGGGTTTTACTTCTTATTTGAACTAGTGAATGAAATTGAAAATTTATCAACTAATTGACAGAGGAATGAACTACGTCAAAGCCAATTTGAATATTTGATCTGCACGTCGATATATTCCATCTGTAGGAGAAATTTGACTGCAGGGTTCCACTGGATAGCTTAAGACTATCTGAGCAAGACGCCTTGATCCTTGCTCTTCGTGTGATAACGATTAGTGTATCTTTAAGCTTGAAATAAAAATGGATGATTCACTCTACCAAAATCTAATAGTGTCCGGAGGTGACGTTCAACGACCTTGGACACAAGCATATTGAATCGAGGATAATACAGGTATAATCCAGAACTGGTCAATATGTGTAAGATAAGATCATAGAAATTTACATTCACAGATAAATATAAATAATATCATTAAAGGCAACAAAAAGGCATGTTTATTTTTATTTGATTATTTTAGTGCTCATTGGATGACATGATTGATATCGCAATTAGCTGGGACTTCGTAACTTGTATCATTGCTTAGTAAAATCATGGTGGTAAGTTAATCTCAAGCAAGAATTACATTGTAGACAGGATATGTGAAATGGCTAAAATAGCAGGTTGATCAAACTAGGACTTGATGCATCTGATGCACCCACATGCATCTGTCCACCTTGTACATCAAGGGCATAGCTATGAATTTAGCTTGGTGGAGGGGGGTAAGCAATGAGGCGATCCTTTATCCTAGCCAATACTTTGCCAATTTGGTTTTCAATTAAGGATCAGCTGTGGTCTCTACTACCTGATCCCTGCGCCCTTGCAAATGTCTTGTTAACTGAGTTGTCGAGTCGCCAGTACAATTAGTTTAACTTCCCAATTCAGTGCTGGCACAGAGTGCCTCCAGGCATAGACACTTCATTTATCCCAGGACACGTAAAGGCTACCCACCCAATTGAGTAGGGTCACGCTTGGTGGGAAACTTTAGTAGCCCACGTGTAGTGTAGATCGTAGCAAAACATTTTGGAGTCCATATTACAGATTACTCAGTTAACTGAGAATGTAAATGATAGGTTACGGAATATGCTTATTTAAGTAATTACAGGCACGGGTGACATCACTTTCCCTATTAATGCGAAAACAGAACAACTCTACGGAGAATCAATTATTGTTTTTACTTTATAATAATCTGCAGTGTACGGGTTACGCAAATATCAGAAATAAAAAGTAACATGCCACTTTAGGACATGAGTGGGGTACTGTCGTATCTTACATTGTAACCCACAAAACGCAGGCAGGGTTAATAAGATTCACCAATGGCGAGTGGAGAAAGTAGGTAAATTAGATGGAGATCTTCAACATACTAGGCTGTGATATACAAATTACAATAGTATGTCCTTTGAGCCTATAATCCATCAAAGCTCAATCACATTTATCTTCATTCAAAGTAACATTTCTTGAAAGGAACTGCTTATAGAGGTTTGCAAAGTGTACCTAAAAGTAAATAAAACTCTCCACAAAAGTACAGAATACTACAGAACACAATAGAACAGAAGCGTTTAGAAGAAAATGGCCATTTCTAGAAGCTTCCTGTAAATGTTACATCAGCATTGGTCCTGTAGCACAAGGAAGATTTCTAGAAGGTTCTAGACGTACACCACACTTTCTAGAAGGTTCTAGACGTACATAACAGGTACTTAGTACTATTGCGTGTGTAAATAACCATAAAGATGATGGTACGTGTTGCAGCCTATGATACGTGACAGTAGAAAGATATAAAAGGATGTAGTCTGATATGCATCAGAGGAACGTCTGCATCTCATTGGTGAAGGATTAACTTGTACTGCAAAATCCAAGATAGACAATATCATGGAAATATTAATACCAAGATCATGTTAAAAGTACCTTCTTTACTTATCTCTTTTCAAATATAAACTGCATATAATCAGTAGGCTAAATGTTTCCAAAATATAATTTATAATAGAGAATAAAGTAACGTACTTTAGACTGCGAACAATTTCTTTTTCAATAACACACTGATAAAAAATATGAAATGTAATAAAGAGAAAGTTGCAATCCACTGTATGGACGTGACATTGTTCTCTGCCTTTTCCTTTTTCCTTCATCGTGCATTTGCCTTTTGCTGGCTTGCTGTTTACCACAACGAATTTTCTGCTCAAAACCGAAGGAATTGGTTACGTCACAGTTTCCTCTATACAGTGTTGCAACTACAAAAATAATCACTGTCAGGAGACAGCATACCTAGAACAAAGAAATTACATTAATGCATTTGCACTTAAAAGAAAGGACTAGTAATGAAGCTTTGGCAAACATACAAGCTCAACCTACAGGGAAAATAAAAATAAGGTGTGTACAAAATGCACGACACCTTGAACATTCTACGACATTGCAGCTTTTTCTGCATGACACTCTTGAGAGAACGAATCGTAACGAAGGTAAGTATAGATAGATGTCAATATGTTCTCGATCTATGCTTCACCGAAAATGGTCGCCATCTATCAATACTTAACTGTGTTATGATTCACACATTGAAGAATGTCAAACGAAAGAGTACTCTAACTATGTCTTTAGTGCAATGTAACAAATTTTTAAAGCGATTTTCAAGTTTTGTACTACAAAAATACTATCGTATATTCAAGATATAGGTCATTAATAAATCAAAAGCCTTAGAATTTTAGTGCTTCGGGAGGACTATTTAGGATTAGCTGGAGAGACAAGATTACAAATAAACAAGTACCGAACAAGATCAACGACAAAGTAAAAACGTTGTAACCAAGATTTGCAGGAGAAAGTTAAGAATTGCAGGATAAATTTTTAGGGAATCCGGTCGAAAATCGGCAAAGTTAATTCTCAAAGGTACCATGCAAAGAAAACAAGATAAAGATTCATAAAAAGGAACGTGGGGGAGATGATGTGAACACCTGAACCAACACAGATATCGTGGGGAGCATAAAGAGAGAAGCTTGGGACACGAGTTTGTGGAGGGAATATTTTGTCAACCTTCGACAACCTCGAAGATGCTACCTTACAATAATAATGTAGACAGATAAACGTATAAGACGCCAAAACGTGTGTAAAATTATAGCCCTAATCACCTCTCACATTTCTCAAAAGAACAACAAACACCTTTGGGGTGCAACAAATCCTTCTTTAGAGCCTGGGGATGTAAGCTGGCCGGCAAGCAGTTGGGCTAAATCTAGTGAAACTGGGCAACGCCAAGGATCAGCAAAACAGAGGTTGCTATTCTAAATGGTAATGAATACTCGCAAACATGTTCTTCAAAATTAGTTCAACATTTGAAAACAATTTATTACATGTTAACTTTGAAAATCTGCTTTGGAAATCCTCGTTGGCTTTCAGTAAGGTGAATTTTTAAACCCGCTCGTTTGAAAATGGACATGAATTGTGTATGCGTCCTAAAAGGAAATAAAATCGCATTAACTTAAAACAGACAACAAAACAAATAATAAAACAGAAAACAACACAAATGATAAAACAGAAAACAACACAAATAATAAAACAGAAAACAATATAAATAATAAAACAGAAAATCACATAAATAGAACAAAAAAGAATATAAACTAGAAGCACTCAAGTTGCGCAAACCGCGGGCCAAGCCAGTATTATTATTCAATTAACAGGGGTTTTCCACGCGATGATTTCCTAGTCTGTTGCTAACAGGCCCCTTGAGTTTGCGTGTGTAAAGAACTGACTTAATTTCACTCCTTGCCTTGGAACGTGGAAATGCTATTTTGGGTGGTATTTTCCTTGTTAATCCCTAAATGATCAGAGCATAAGAGGATCTCCTTGTCTTCTTGAATAATGTTGGATTATCTTTCACTAGCACTATGAAGGTTTCATTACGGGAAAAGCCATCAAGAATCCAGGATTTCATTCGGACCATCCCCCAAATTTAATGTGATGTACTTGGATCAAGACTCATTATGTGATTTTTCTTCATGAGGATCCGTGCTGTAATTTCGGCGCAATCCTGCTGACAGAATGACACTTAGACAAACAAACGCCGCCGAAAACAATACCTCCTCGGAAGAAATAGTAAAAAAACAATATAAATAATAAAATAGCAAATGGTATAAAAGATGAAACAGAAAACACTCTAAATGATAAAACAGAAACAATATAAATAATAAAATAGACAATATAAACAATAAAACAGAAAACAATATAAACAATAAAACAGAAAGCAATATAAACAATAAAACAGAAAACAATATAAATAATAAAATAGACAATATAAATAATAAAACAGAAAACAATATAAATAATATGAATAGAAAATGATATAAATAATAAAACAGACAAAATAAATAATAAAACAGAAAACAATACAAATGATAAAACAGAAAACTATATAAAATACAACTGAAAACAATATAAATAGTAAAACGGAAAACAATTTAAATAATAAAACAAACAATAAAAATAATAAAACAGAAAACAAAATAAATAATAAAACAGAAAGTGGTATCAATGATGAAACAAAAAACAGTTTAAATAATAAAACAGAAAAAATATAAATAATAAAACAGAAAACAATACAAATGATAAAACAGAAAACTATATAAAATACAACTGAAAACAATATAAATAATAAAACAGAAAATGATATAAGTAATAAAACAGAAAACAATATAAATAATGTTGCAGATTGTTGAGGCAGAACCATACTAAATGAAGTCCTAATATTCTTAAGTATTAATTAACGTTGTACACAAAACGCCGGCTATGTATGTAACTATTTTACTTTTGCTATTATATTAAATATATTACTTACTAAACCCACAATTAATAAACCTCGTCAACAACTGCAGACCGTGTTAGATGACATATGGATATCGAAGCCTTTTGCATTTTCGATGCCTTGCAAAATACTGTAATTTTGCTTTGGTACCCGGCCAAGGGTTGATGCGCAGGTACTCGCCAAAATTAACTACTTTTCGTATATTAACTTCATATATCTGTTTAATGGAAGCAAAGCCGGGGCATAAATTCATTTGATAGAAGAAATTACCGCATAAATAAACAAAAATGGATAAGTAGGATAACAGGGTGATTTTGAAGGTTCAAGCAACATAAAATGGAGATGGTCTGTTGATGACACAGTGCAACTCTCAATTACCGTACAACAGAGATTCAAAAATTGTAGTGCTTTAATCGTATGACGATAAGATAGAAAAATTTGTAACTTTACTGCCCATTTAAAGAACTCTTCATCCGCGAGTTTTCAACCTACAAGGCCTTAGTCATGCGACATAATGATAGTCAAATGGCTAGTTACGTCAGTGTTCTCCCTGGGAAAAAATTTGTGCGTAGCGGCATCCTGACGAGAAGTGCGCTGTGTTTTGAAGTGGGATGAGTGTCCAGTCTGATGTGGCTTTTTGTAAAGCACATTTACTAGTTGTTTGATGTTTGTCATGCAGCCCTCGACGATGCCATTCAAAACTTGGTTCTGTTTGCGTAGCGGTGTGTTTGTGCGGCATAGCGGTAGGGGTGGAAGCGTAGCGGTATATGAGAGCAGCGTAGCGGTATACGAGAGCAGCGTAGCGGTATATGCACTGCTTTAAAACATTTGTTAAAATGTGGAGGGGTACCTCCAAGCAGGCCAAATAACAAACTTTTAATAAGGCTTGGTGCTAAAATTGTAACCATGTATACCAGAAATACTGAACTTTTTGGCCACGGAATAAGTATTGTGGTCTGTCGGGGGAAAAACTAGTTTTTCGGTCAACTGCCGTCTTAATGTTGATATCTCCTCCCATTCTATTTTGCGAGATGAGAAAAAGAAATGAAAGTGACTGGATCAATACGATAACAGAAATGAAATAACAAGTTGTGATTGGTTAAGGGGACGTAAGACGAGGGTACTGAGAGATCCGAAACTTCTGTTTGGAAAACCATTATTTTTAGTCATAGCACGGTTTTCTGAACTTTAGAGGTATATACTCCATGACATATTTTTAAAGTTTCGATGATTACCTTGTGACACTGCTGTCTTCTTCATCCAATACTTCGTTGCCAGTGGCAATATTTTCTTTCAAACAAATACATCCACCAGGTACAAGACCAGCACGGCATCTTTGCAAAAAATTCACAAAATCATCTGCAAGGGAATGCAATAAATTTCTGGTGCAAATCGTCACACTCTTTCATAGACATCGTGTTTGTCTACCGAAACTATCAATCAGTGCATATTTCATCTCTCAAAGCATTT
This sequence comes from Chironex yamaguchii, assembly GCA_024741275.1. NCBI lineage: Eukaryota > Metazoa > Cnidaria > Cubozoa > Chirodropida > Chirodropidae > Chironex > Chironex yamaguchii. The sequence continues at coordinate 7,283 of JANTCA010063455.1, read as the reverse complement.
TGGAACTAGAAATCCATGCACATAGATAAGAAGAAAGTAATTCCAAGGAAATTCAAGTAATTCAAGTTTTAAATGTTATCAGCGATATGCCAAATCTTATGTGGGAGGGCATGGGTAAATGCCTGATGGAGCCGAAAATTTGCACTACTAATGCCCAAAGATCAATAACGCATTTGATACAGGGCCTGCACGATAAGCAAAAAAAGTTCCGGGTTCGAGTCCTAGGTTGACAGTTAGTGTTCCCATTTTAACTTTATTCACCGATAAAATTTACACCAGGAGTGTCATGAACAATATAAAACAAATATTTAAGAAAGGAAGCTATCCTAATAAAGGCACCAAGTAACAACTACGAAAAAACAGAGGAAATCAGAAATAAAACTAAAACTAGAAATAAACAGCATGAAACATTAATAGCCAGGTCTCAAACAGAGCTTCAGTGCATTTTAAAAACATGAAATGACACATTGCAGGGTTTTCGTTAAGAGAATTTTTGGAGGAAATCCTGTACTCCATAAATGGCCGACGTTGGAATTTCAGATACCTCAGGAGGACATGGGGCTTCCATAATTACTAATTCCAAATTCCTGAAGAAGTCACTGACTCCTACATATGAATGGAAGAAAGTCCCATACTGTTGCAGGTGGCAACCAATAAAATTTCCTGATAAGCAGCCCTTTTTAACTTGAACACAAAAAAGGCTGACAAGAACAAATTACAAAAAAATAAACTTTTATTTATTCTCAAGTCTGACTATTCCTAAGCGTGACATGGTGAATTTTTATAAACCAAGAATTTTTTTTGTGTCCTAATCCGGCATATTAGGGCGGAAACGTGCGTACAGGGCTTCCTATTCATGAATACTGCCGTACAAATTGAACTCACTGATATTCCGTACGTCAAAGTACTCCGAAACCGCGGCATATGCTGTTTTTTATAGCGCAAATTACGTTCGTGCGCCCACTAACGAAACCCTGAAATTAGTTGCGCAGAGGCTGAAGATGAATATGATGAACACCAAATCAATTATTCGAAGAAACAAGACGCTGGTTTCCTCAAGGTACGAGAATTGTTGTTCAAGTAATCTGAGGAACTTGTCTACTTTAGTAGGTTTTTAAACCAGGTGGCATACCGAACAATAAGTGAATAAATTAGAGAAATGTTACAACATTTTTGTACAGGAAGGTCTTAAAAAGACTACAGCGTAGAATATTATTCCAATAAACAATATGTTAATAACTACCCTACGGTATGGACGTTATACTAGCTTAGGGCAGTTTAGAAGCTTGCCAAATGAGCAGTTTGGAGTTGAGCGTGAGAGTTAGTCTACTTGAAAAATATCCAGTATCATCATAGTTAACAGTAAGCACTTTTGGCGTACTTGGTAAACCATCAACAGATTTCATCAATAGGTTAAAGGATTTAGGATACAACAGTAACACCAAGAACTAAATTAACAGTAAAAATGTGAACATTCAAAAAAAATTAATTACAACGTGTTTTGTTTACGAATATATGGACACACCCAAAAGTGATAGAAATTTAAGTAAAGTGATTGTAATGCGTATCATTATTGTGTATATTAAGTCACATTTTTCATGTTCACGATTCACGTAGCCAGTTCCAAGTTACCTGTAAAGTGAGACTGCCAGTGTATTTTAATTTCATGAGGAAATAAATTGAGTTACCAACAGTAGAAGAAAGCTGCATTGATATTGGGGGAGGAGATCACTGGAATTGTATGGACATGAGATGACAAAATATCAATTGTGACCAGTAAGGCAGGTCTTCGAAAACACTCTAGTTACAGTTTGTACATTCTAGAAAGAATAAGGTTGGGAGACAGAGAAACGATGCAAAAGTGCAGAAGGGACACAAAGTAATATAATACAACATAATTTAATTATAATGTAAAGACACTAAACTTAAATGAAGAGTAGCTTTAGAAAACATATCGTTAAATTAAAAAACAAGCCACCAGCCTTACTAATAGGTATGGACTTCCAATGTAACTTACATATATGACAAATTATCCTTGTTGGTAAGGAAAAATCGTATTTAAAATAAAGCATTGTTTATTTGGACGACTCATGGAAAAACCTTCCCATGTCATAGTCTAGCAGTTTGTGACATTGTGTAAAATAAGTTCTCATTTACTAACTAATTAAGACCTATTAAGTATGAATATCTTTAGCTATCCTGATGAGTAACACAAATTATAATTAAGATCGTCAAGCCATCATAAATACATAAACATACGTCCAGTGCCTACTCTCAAAAGCTTACCATCAGTCAAATGGCCAATCACCCATTGAATCCAAATGACATCGTAATAACGAACTTTGGGTTTAAAATCCTATGCAGGAAAAAATAGTGTTAAAATGTACACAATTGTACGCCGAAAAAACTAATACCAGTGTATTGCAGAGTAAACTAGGAAGAATTGCCTATTCTCATGCCATATGACAATGTGTGCAATGAAGAACGCCAAAGTCGAACACACAACAAAAGGACAACAAAAGCAAGTGGTCTCTATAGGGTACAAACGTCTGGAATTTTAGTTCTTCCATGATAATAAGCTGTTCTACAACTTAAACAAGAATACCAAGAATAAAAAGACGATAATTTCAAAGCGATGGATATACTTTGAACTAAACTAGCTGTCCACATACTTGCAATCCTTGCGAGAAATAATTCCCAACTCGCTTGCAGTCTTCACCCTGAAAAGGAACATCAATTTAGTATTTAAGTACATTATCATAATTGCCAATACTAAGTGAACTATCACAATGGCTATTATACAAAACACTGGAAGTATCAAAGACATCAATATCAATTGATTATCACCTGGCATAATCACTTTAACCATCAGAATCATCATGATTGATATTCTATTGTCACTTATTTCTGATTACCATTATGTAAAAATAATAATAATAATAACAGTAATAATAATAATAATCATCATCATCATCATCATAATCAACATCGATATTAAGTCCTTCTCATTCTTCTCATCGTAGGAAGGCTTTCGTGTGAAGTACAAAACAGGGGTGCTTACAGTCACATGCATTGAGCCATCCAAGCGTATTATGGCATGTCACTATTTGCAAAAAATTAAGCATAATAATGGTAGAATTACATAGAAACTGAAAATGTACTTTAAATGCAACCAATGCTAGTGAGCAGATTATTTTGTACTGAATACTAAACACACGTGCCTTGATTTTATACAAAATTAACACAAAAAGCAGAGCAAACAGTACAGACAAACAAAGAACATGTGGTGTAAACAATTTTGAGGTGTCATAACTTTCTGTTAAACTGTATTTGAAAGATAAAAATTGGGAAGTAATAAAGTCAGGCATGTGAAATTTTGCACATCGGTAAGGAACTACAGAAGTATAGTGGACAATAAGACAACCTTGCAAGCTAGTGGTTGGGAATTTAAACCCAAGTCACAAAATTAAAATACCATTGGTAAGACCAGACTACACCAGTCCATTCTCATAAAGGACTCATTTCCTCGCATGGGAATCAGTTGCACAAGATAACAAGCATGCCATCAAAAAGAGAAAAGCTGCAGAAGTAAATATTTGTATGCATGTGAATTGCACACCTTTCTTGTGAAAACCAGGTAAAGCATGGGTACCACATTCAACACAAACATCATGTTAGCACAACCCGTTCTTCAATCTCACCTCTGACAAGGGTATACAAATTACAAAGTGAATACACAAAGTTATTTTGATGCTAAATAATTAAACACAATCATCTGCTCAAATCTTTGAATATCAAAAGACCGTATTGTATTCATTAAAAGGCTGTGGATTGGTCAATATTATTACTTCTAACATACCAAATAATCTTCTGCTGCTTTCAAGAATTCTTCATTCTGTTCCACGAGATCAACTTGTTCAAATAATGGAAGAAGTGCATTCTTTGTTACCCTGCCAATTCCAGCACCACAATCTAATGAATTTGAAACAAAATGGGATATTTAAGACAAAAAAATCATCAATTCACACAAAAGTTGAAATGATTCTCAAGTCAATGTCAACATCTAAATTTATGCAAACATAATGCGTGTTCATCAGTCCTTGTCTGGAATGTTTAATAATGTATTTTTCAAATTATAAAAGTACATAATTGTATGAACAAAAAGCATAAATTCAGTATTTTATACAAAATGTTCTTTGCCTTATTTGTGTCAATGAAGATATAATACACTACACTCATGGGCAGCTTTCATACGACTGTTCACTCACACTTTTTGGAGTACAACTGTGTATAAATTTACTATGACAACAATAGCTGCAATAATGTATGTCACATTCTTGTAAAATTACAATATACATTACCCCACCCATTGTCATTATAGCAAATTTATCCACATTTGTACTCCGAAAAGTTTGAGTGGAGAGTCACATGGGAATTTAGTGCAGAATTTGGAGGGTTGCAGGGCCTTGAAAGTAAAATGGAAAGCATGCAAGCAAACTCCTAAAATACACAACTTTATGTACCTAAATTTTCAGATAAATTTTAAATAAAAATTTATTTCAATCTTAACGTTATCATTCCTTGCTACTACTGAAATAAGTTCTCCACTTAGTTTTTTTTATAAAGTCCTCTTTCAGATACCTCTTAGTATTATAAACAATGCTTTTTTCCTCACTATAATGTCATTTTATACCCAGGTTAAGTTTGACAAAGTGGCAGTCCTGTGCTATGTTGTTCATTCTTCCCTTTCATATCTTGACCTACATATTAATAACTTTGAATGTTTTATATTTATAAAAATCAGTTTCATTTCCTCCGCACATACATTTCCATACATATATTTGTATCAGCAATATTGCAAGATCTTCAGGTTTTATTGCCATTTTTTCTCAGCAGTTTGGTAAAAACGTTGTACTCATTTATATTTCAAACCATAGCTTCATGTAAAAGTATGATTGTCTGTCCATACAGAAACAGGTTGAGTCCTGGACAATATCACTACATTTAATGTACCAAATATAAACAAATTATTTTGATGAAGAACGGGAATAATAACACTACAGAATATAAATAAGGAGTTTGCATTTCAGCATGTAACAGGTAACTTACCAAGTGCTCGATGAAAACCAGAGTTCAATATTTTCTGTGTCTAATAGATAAGAAATGATTATCTTGTGAATGAAATGATACTTAAAGAACAATATCAAGTAATAGTTAGTATATAATTCGGACATCATCACCAACAAGCAAGCAAGATCATGTTTTCCATTGATTGCAAATAACATGCTTACTTTAGCCTGCATTTCCATGCTAAGCTCATAAATGCAAAACATACAAAACTAATGCAAAGGTACTCCTTTTATACCCCATGTTTAAAATATAAAAATGGCAGACAGAGAGGAAAAGGGAGGGAAAGAGAAAGATACATGGATATTGAAGCACAGGCAGAGTAACAGTTGAGAACAGGCATATTCTTCTACTTGCACTTTAAGTGGATAACATTTTTCATGTTTTTATCTCAAACTCATCATGATAATGTCAGTTAAAGCATTTTAGTAGTCATCTATGAGAGCCACTACCCCAGGTAAGGAGTTTTGGATCATTCCCCAACTTATGCAACACAGGCAAATAAAACTATTGCTTTCGAGAACGCTTGAGCAGTCAAGTGTGATTAGAATCTTGTTCTCTTTGTTTCACATGTTCCTTTATGCATAAGCTATCATGGTAGGCACATAGCTCATTCCCAACTATGGTAACTTGGTTTTCCCATGAGTATTTCCTCAATAATTTTATGAAAAAGTTCATTCTCAAAAACCGCAATGTTGGGTTCAGCCATCTTAGTTTATCCCTTAATAATTGCAGTTTCATTTCATGTTGAAAGGACATCATTTATACTAGTTATAGCTGGATGCCACAACAAATGAAATGTTCAGAGATAAAGTTCACCTTTCAAATGTATGTTAGGGGATATGTTGACATACTAAAGTAAATTAATATGAAGTACTGCATAGCCCAGCTTTGAGACATGCATGCAAAGTGTTTCCAGCACAGGATTCAGACTATGTCCATGACCTGTACAAATCAAATGTCTTCTTTCCTGACCCAAGCTCTGCCATTACACTAACTTTGATGGAAATCAGATCAGTAGTTCTTGCATTTTTTTCATCCAACAACAAACAACCCAACAGAGACTAGTAAAAACACAACATCCTTGGCAGGGGTAAATACATCTTTTCACCCAAGCAAACACATTCACTGTGCCAGTCAAAGAGACATAACATTTCAAACTAGTTAAAACATTCATGTTTCTTATAACATTGCATATTTCAACCAAAATAAAACTTGATGTCAATGAAGAATTCAATATAAATTGATTATTACTACATTTTGAAATTTTTTATACTATTTGAAAAGAAATGTCACCCTAGATATGATATAAGCTTATAGAATCTCTTATCTATAAAACTTCCTCAAATAAAAGCAGTGGCTTCTCTTAATAACCTTTCTGAAAAAGTGTGGCTTCTTTTTCATCACTTTGTAAATAACCTTGAGAATGCAAGTTCACATCAAATTACATTTGAGCATTTTAATATTATATGTGCTCTTATCCTGTTCAAACATTTACTCACTTTAGAAGTTGTTCTATACAATGTGGGTATTTTAACAACTGTCACCTGCCACTTTCATTTCAGATCAAAGGTTTCTTTTCTTGGAATAAGTGAGCTTACTATCCAAAAAAGGACTCTATTCTCTGTATTATAACACAATGTGACTACTATTCAAGGGCTTCTCTTCGAGGGTGCTGTCTTTGAGATGTTAGAGTATCACTCTGCTGCAGGTTATCATTATCTTGGTATTTATAAGTATCATCATTAAGCACAGTATTGGTAGACCATTAGTGATCATAACATGACACTTTCCCTTGTTGAGCATGTAATGCTGCTTTAAATAGAGATAAACTCAGTCTCAGAGACCTATGGGTCAATAAATATCATCAAACAACATTCTCTGAAGTTGTCCTCTCAGCCATACATGTTTGCTTTCCCCTTGTATTGATGATTCAATGGTGTTTTATTTGTCAAGTCATTATAATTCTTCAGTCTTTTTTCTCCATTGTTTCAATAGTTATTGCTGGCTTTGTACATTGGCACACATATTTATTTTTTTTTCTTAGCATAAAGACTTTGTCTGTAATGCAGCAGGATTGCTAACATCTTCTGTTTATTGACCAACCCTAATAACCTTACACATTCTGAGTTCAAATTTGTTGATACACGTCAAAA
>JANTCA010063444.1:0-16200 GCA_024741275.1 Chironex yamaguchii | reverse complement strand
ATAATATCACATCGTATCACATCACATAATATCACATCGTATCACATCACATAATATCACATCGTATCACATCACATAATATCACATCGTATCACATCACATGATATCTTATCGCAGCACATCACATAATATCACATCGCAGCACATCACATTACAACACGTCGCATAATATTATATCGCGTCACGTGATAACAACGATCTGTTTACGACAGCATGAAACGAACGTAATATGGGTATATTATTCATTAATTGCTAGGTTTCAAAGATCACTTTCCAACTTTGGTTTTCAAGTCCAGAGGAAGAATGCCAGCCAGTTCAATGGCATGAAGTTTATGTCAGGGTAAGCTTAGATTGTTTCCGACCCGTTACTTATTGCGCATTATTAATCCAAAATGCTTGCTTAAGAACCGTGGTGCGAATTAAATTAGTATCCGAAAAAGGTCCAATTTTTCCACTTTTAGAAGTCTTTTAAAATGTGTTTCGCGTTACTCTGACCTAGTATAGCCAGGGTCAATGGAATTGGAAGTCATATTTAGTAAACTTGGAGAAAGAGCTCGTTTAGTGCAAAGTGAGCTGTGTTACTGGACCATGAATAATCATTGACTTTGATTATCTCGTTTTTACTTGCTTTTCCTTGATACATCATGTTTTCAATCTTGTTCCTAAGCTAGATTTTGTCATTCATTATAAAACGTTCTTATCTTGTACCTTACAGAAATGGTGTTGATTTTCTCCGATATCCAGTCAATATGTTCCCAACCGCTGGAGTTTCAGCTTGTACAGATATGCACTTTATTGACTATGCTAATCAACAATGGTTTGCCCCAGATCCCAATAAGCAGATTCTCAATAACAAGGTAACCTTTGACATTGGTTATTTTGCTCTTATTTGGTATCGTGCGAGGTCACGTGCTTCAGATACGAAGTCAAACCCACTGTTACCAAGTGGAATGACTATCGTTATAGGCTTATGGAGCACGGTAAAACTTGAAATTTTTGTTGATTAAGCCTTTGATAGCATCTGTAACGACTTGGAATTTGGTCTCTTAAGATGTCATGGAGCGTGCTTTTCAAAAGTGGGGATATCTGACCCATTGGCCTCTTTTATGTGCCTTTTACCACCTTCTGTCGTTTAAGGACTTGCTTTACATCTCCTGATCTGACAGCCTTTTGGAGAAATACCTCGCAAGTCACCTCGACTTACAAAGCAGAAGTTAACTTAACAGTGGTATTCCGTATGCGCCAACACTGAAATAAATTGTATCATGTGTTCTTGTAAATAATGACACTGTATTTTTTACATCGTTCGTTCTTACGGCCGATCGTGGTAGAAGCCATTACGTAAGACGAGTAACAAGCTCAGGCTATGCTGATTTCTGGTCGAGTATTTTAACAAATATGCATGTCTCGAGTATATTACATGAGCTGATATACCTCATCACTGATAATAAAATGTTTTAAAATATACCAGCACATTTGGAAGAAAAAGAAGGAAAGGAATCTCAAATTCACCAAGAACACGAGTGTGAACAAGTAAAAGCTTTTAAAATCAAGCCATAAAAATCATAGCTAGAGGATTCTTCCATAGATCATGCTTTGGCATAATAATTTTAACTATCAGTAACACACTTGCGTTTTGTATAATAGGCTCTGCATGCCTGACTTTCGGTCGAAAGCTCTTTTGGCCATATTTACAACCTTGCTTTGGTGCAATTTTAGTAAGCGTTTAAATCTGTATCTAATTAACATGCTCTCTATATTTGATAAATATAACACAATTAAGTGTTAGGTATTTCATTAGATTACATTCGATTGCTTTTTTATACTTTTGGCTAGGTACTTTCGTCTGCAGTTAAGACTAAACCGTCAGTTTCATTCAAGGTCGTTTATCGAATTCATTCGCCAAAAACCCGGGTAACCCCTACTGGCGTAAGGTGAGCGTTTTCTTTGATTTTCACACAAGTAAATAAATTAATCCTTAACTCTTTATGTTGCCTCATTTTATAGCGATTTTATGTCTTTGCATACCTCAGAACCTAAAAACTTCTTTATAAGATCTACCGTTGACTATACTTATTCTACGAGCATTGCTTCACAGATTCATAATTAGGGGGATTTTTTCGTAGATCTGAAACGCTCTTTTTCAAAATTATATTTTGCGATAATACAATTCCAAGTATGGTAGATATTTGATATTAGTACAAATTGGTCATTCCCAGCATTTAAAGCTAGTAGAAATTTCCTTTACATAACATAACCAGGAATTTCAGGCACTGAAACCATAGTTTTAGGTATATTTCTTGTCTCATACAAGTTGGTTAGTTCTTTGCTGGTTTATGACCATTTTCATTACATCTCTTTTATTCCGCAGTTGCACAATATGGCAGTATCCAACGACAGGCAAAAGTGGTAACTGGAATGCAAAAAATTGCAGAATTAAGGTAACACTTTTTTTCCTGGCGTATTTTGACAATGCAAGGGGTCAGCATCGGCAATCTTTTGCCATTCTGCGTAAGCTTCAGTTTTTCCTCCTGGATTCTAACTGCTGTGGTATGTTCCTTGATACGGTCTCCCTGTGTTTTGTTCAGTCTTTATTTCTACCTCATAATGATCACTGTTCATCAACTTTTACAACGCACTTTGGCTCTTTCCTTCTCCTGAGATCATACGACCGTAGTCGGTTATCTATTTGACATGACCGTGTATATTCATTCTTTTAAACGACAGAATAAGTTTTAAGTAAATAACGACTATTTTAAATGCTGTACTGTTGTTTCATCATGCACGATCAGATACTCCCGATAACTTACGTTTCCCCGCAATCCCTTGCAATGTACTTAGGCAGATGTTGTTAGGATGAGTTGGTCTTAGTTTTTTAGAAATCGTGGCAATGCAAAGCTTTCTCCTGTAACGGTCAACTTCGTTTCATTTTGATTGCCGTCCGTCAATCGATACCTTGTAGTCATCTGATTTTGACCATACTCGACCTCCTTACATCACTCATTCTATAGGAAAGGATTCCAATTTCTTTGCAAAGAAATCTTTTTCTTTTCGTTACCCCCATCATGTTACTTTGCAGATCGCGATTACAGAATTAAGCGGAATGTGAAAATGCCCGAAAGGATGGCTTAAAGAGGCCTGGCATTAGTAATTATTATGTCCGTTAGCTCTCTGCCACAACAATTTATGTATGCTTCGGGAATACGGTGAATAAAGTCTGAACGACAAATTTTTACTGGCTGTCAATTTTTTGGCCGTTGGATGTTGGAGTACTAAGTTAGACGGGAAAATGCGAGGATTGGAATGCAAGGACGGGGCTGTGGAGGGTCTAATTTTTTTCATTGGAACTAGCACCCAGATGTCTCCGGGACGTCGTCTGCGGCCTTGAAAAACTTTATGAATATGAAAGGACGATTGAAACTGTTTGCGTGCATTCGACTTCGTCCAATATTTGAAGTGTGGTGTTACCTTTGGTCCTTGTTCCTATGGGAACAAAATTTGAACATGGCAAATATCTTGAATAAGTTAAAATGGTTAATACATTTTCACGAATTGTGGAGTTTTATTAGGACGTTTTTGTTGATTTAGGGGGAAACAAAGTCTTATGTGGAATGCGAATGCCAACATCTGTCAGAGTACGCTGTTCTGGCCAAAAGTGATGACCGAACCGGTTATGAGCTGTACTTTTACGTGGCGTGTTTTGTCTGCACGGTAAGAGGAATTTTCATTACGTTTTCATGCGCAACGCTTATTTGTGTACATTACATTTAGCCCCGTATCGCAGCTAATGTATTTGGTTTTTAAATCAGTTTCTTCCTTATAAATTAAATATAAGGTAATAGCATTCACTGGAAGATCGTACAGAAATTATGTCTTAAATTGACAATATGTTTTGTACACCGCTACGATTTCAATTGACACGTTCCCGACGTTTCTTGCAATCTCTTCTAAAAGTATAAGGTAAAGGAGCAATAGTCTGGATTTTGTCTTAACAGATTCTAGTCCAATTGACCGCTTATCTAGAGTATTATCATAGAGATAGAGGTTTGCAAGACTTTTATCTTATGCTTCACGGCTTAGACAATAAGAAAGGCTAATCACTTGACTTCGTACGTCATTGAGTGGTAAATGACCTATCAGAAGACAGATCATTTCTCAAACCATGTCTGCATATTAAACTGAGCTGACCGAGCATTTTATGGCCTTCTTTTAAAAATGGTGTTTTTGCCAGTCAACAGACCAGCGACGGTAAAATATTTGCTTTGACATTGGATTGAGTGCACCTGTAGATGATTTACAACAATATGTCGTCGTGCGGGAAGAACATACGCACCAATATACAAGCGTTAACAAGTTACTGCTCTTTTTTAGATGAAAACAATCCATTCATGAATATTCAACCTCAATGGTCTAAGTTTTATCATAGAGAATGAGGGGAATGGAACCCAAAGGTACAGAGAGACATGGGACCAAATAAGTTTCCGAAAAAGTGAAGCAGAGTGCAGGCAGAGGGGAAAAGAAAAGATAAAACAAACAATTATATAACACCTAAAATTAGTTAATGATGTAAGATATAGGAATAATTCAAGGTTGTATTTAGTCGTACAGGGCTGAAATCTACAATGACATTAAGTCGGTGAGATACTGTCTAGATTTTCATACCATTTTTAACGGCATTTGTTTTTCTTGTAGGGCGCTTGTCTTCTTGCTTTGATTGCGCACCACCTTTGTGCGTTAGAGACAACGTTTTCAGCCAATTTATTGATGCACATGATATTTGCAATAATGATGTCTAATGTAAGTAACAGTCAATTATATACCATTATGGAGTATTATTAGACTTATCAGAAGCAAATTAACTTATAGTTTCTCGTGAATACATTTCAGTTAAGTGCAGTCTATCAGTGCTTCCAATAGTCAAGGCAGGTAGAAGTGATATTTAGCATTTTGTAGGCTTTAATGGTCGGTACGTTTAAATTTTTAAGCCTTTACACATTACAATCAAGTCCATACTCCACACAATGCTTGGTAGATTTTTCTTCTTTTATTTGTACGGAAAGTCGGGGAATTTATTATAGGTTAAAAGGCATTGAAACATTCTGTCTCGTGTTTTGTGTATTTATGTCCATTCTTCTTTCTGTAAATATTATTGCTGCATTATTAGCCGCGTATTGCACCAATCTTAGATACGTGCAGCAATTGCATCATTTAAATCTTATAGATAGCACACGATTATCATTTGTTTCTTAGAACGGAAACCATACTCAAACTCATAGTAAATCATTAATTCTGTCTTCAGATAGTGAGCATTCTGTGTTTAGATAGAAGTTTTATTATGATTCTATAAACTAATGCCAATCGTAAAGCGCAAACAATAAAGGAAAATATATTTGTAGACCGGTTAGCGTATGATTGTAAACGAAACGTTTTTCCCTTCTCTTGCCGAAAATCGGGTCAGGTTCCCTGTATACAAATCAATATTTTGCAGAGGTAACGAGCTATCGAAAGTGTGTAGTGCTAAAAATTTCCAAGTTCCTGATTTAGCCTGAATGGTCATCATTTTTCGAGTGGAAAACCACGGCCTTTTAGGTGACTCATGCTATTTTATCTTTTGAAATATTGCGATATTTCGCGCCTACTACAGATCAGTAAATGTATATAGTATATTACCATACTGTAAACGAAAATCAAGGTGTGACGTACACTGTAATTGATATCGAACCAGGGTCCTGTTGTTGCAAACCTATCATAGTCATTATCCTCAATGGCGACTCACGATTAAATCGCAGTTCGTCACGGTACTTGAATCGTTTATTTAAAGTAAATTGCTGCCGAAGTGAATGCATGAGATGCTGACCGTAATTGCGAAAGAGCATATGCACCCCCCCCCCCTTCTTACTTTATCCTTTTCACACATGTACCAATGAATATTTGGTTATCAAATTGATAAAACGTATTGACTGTTACCTTAATGCTAAATTTGACTTGAATGTATTCTTTGCCGTAGGTTATGTACGCGGTTGGAGCATACGTTAGTCCATCTCTAACGACGTATCTTGATCGCTGTGGGGTCATTGGCCTTTTTATTCACTATTTCTTTATTGCACAATTTACATGGATGTTTGCTCAGGTAGGGCTTACCGATTTCCCGTAACACCACGTGTGATACCTTTGTAAGTGTCCAAAAAGATGGCCGTACTGAATGACAACGCATTTGTCGCTCAATGTTTTGATCACTCAGTAACTCAAGAGGTAGAATTATAATTGTGACCACCGGAGTGTTCTGTACAGTTTGTATCTAATCTGATAAATAAAGTCACAAACAACTGTAGGGCACGTGAGGCAATGACCTGGTATTTTTCGCGTGGCATACGCAAGCGGATTTTCTCATCTTTTAATTTCAGCTTTGTAACGAAGGTGATACGCATGTCTTTGAAGATAAGCTTGTAACATTGAAATATTCATATTGCGTTTTCGATGATGCAAATTTGGTTTAACACTTATGTAGTACTAATGTTTTTTAACTTTGGGATCCCACAGGGCTGCAATTTATGGTGTATATTAGTGATGAATGACGAGCATACATATCGAAAGTTTGTACCATTCTTCTTGATTGGCTGGGGTAAGTTTCTTTTTCTGATAAAAGTGATTGTAGTATCACTGTAACTTTAGTTAAGCTACATTATAGCGAAGATTCCTTATATAATTGACTTGTCAATATTACAGAACAGATTTCGTACTTTTAGTGACTACATTGTTAGTGAAAGAATAGGTTACTTTTAAACCAGAGCCTACTTCATGTAAAGATGTATAAAAGATACTTAACGGTAAACTGCAAAATGGGACATCTTGTTGGAAAGCAACTCAGGTAAACAGGAGGAAAATATTTTGTTTTCACATTTAATTATACGATCCTTCTTTACTTGATGTTTTATTAGTTATGGCTCCTCTGATCTTTGATGCCTGCCTTATGATCTCTAGTCTTTATGCCGTATCATTGATTTTTTTGATAAACAATACCTTTAGGCCTTCCAGTACTCATAGTGGCTGGATATATAGTTGTGACCCTAGCAGTATGGAATTGGAAATTTACAGCAATGTATGGTGATGTGCATCAAAACGGTGACATGTAAGTATAAATGTGCACTTGGTTTTTTGATTTTTAAGAATAATGAGGGGCGATAGTTTTAATTATTAAGCATAAGATTTTGCTGCTATTGCTAGTATCATGCTGATGCAGTAACAAGGTAACTTAGTACATTATGGTAAATTACCCATACGCATTCGTTTGCATTTGTTACGTTCATGTGCAGGCTAAAGGTAGGTGTAATTTTTCCTTAATTTTTTCATAAAGTCCATTTCGGAAAACGTGCGTGCATCTTGGCTCTTGGCCAACTTTATCATTGTTTGTGTAGCATTAATTCTCTCCCATTTTCTTGAAAGGTATTTCACACGGTTGTATGTTACTTGCTCTTTTGTTCTTTGAAGGTGCTTCATGGCAAATGCATACGCTGCATTAGGTTCCGTCATAGTTCCTGTCATGCTGCTTTTACTGGGGACAGCTGTGGTGTTTGTCCAAGCATATCAAGTTACTCCACAGTGGAAGTGTTATGATGATATATACCGTGGAAGATACAATATAAAAGGTAATAGTTGATTTTCATAAAGACATTATGTAGGATTGATTGAATTAAAATCGTTGAATATGTTTGCGGCTAGCATATGGTTTGTGTCGAGTATCTCCGTTACGTCTTGAGATAATCTTCATAATGGACTATAATTGCACTATAATTACTACATATTTACTTTTAATGTTAAGAACATTCTCTATGCCCATCTACTTGTCTAATCAATATTTATATGATAAGAGTAATATTACTTTATAAATTCATCCTTCGCGGACGTGATTTATAGTCTGGCTTTGTACTATACCGGCACTAAGTGCGATTTGGCGTCGCCGTGGTATAGTGGATTCAGGCGCCGACCTTGCAAGTCATCTGTAAGACTAGTAAGACTCCCTTAATTTTGGTACGAGAATTAACAGATTTTCATTGGTTTGTGACTTTTCGTTGGTTTGTGACTTTTCATTGGTTTGTGACTTTTCATTGGTCTGTGACTTTTCATTGGTTTGTGACTTTTCATGGGTTTGTGACTTTTCATTGGTTTGTGACTTTTCATTGGTCAAAATGTTAAAACTTTTTAAACTCCATTTTTCACTGAGAACAACATCTTATGGACGCATGAACATGTATTACAAAATTGCACTGTGTTCACCAAGTGGAAAGCGGGTTTTAGTAATCCCAGGATGCAATGAAAGTGTTGTCAAACATCTTGATATCCTAAGAGGCGAGGATATAGAAATTTGTGTATAAAACATAAGTTACTAGTAATTCGGTCTTTACTTTCATTTTCATGAATGGTCCATTGATAAACTGATTATTTTAACACTTTTCACTTATTTTGACTATTTTTCTATTATCTTTACAGTCTTGTGCTAAAGTGTGGGCTGCCTTACTGTAATACCTTTATTTTTATATGAAATGCACGCCTTGATTAACTGTAGCTCAATTACGAGATTATTTGAGACCGGTGAAAACCCATATGTGTAGCCATCATCTTGTCACGTTCATGTTGACTATAAACCTATTGTCGTTTTCAGTCATCTGGTGACCATACAATAACATCCAGCCACGATAAAATCTAGGGATTGTTAAATTGTTGCGATAAAATTAAATAAGACTTGTCAATGTTTATTTAGGATTTGGATGTTTCGAGAAGTAATTCTCGAAGTAAAACAATGCAACACCGAGAGCAACCAAACGCATTACAATATGTGACTTTTAAATAGGAGTGCTGATGCCTTAAGCTCTTGGATCGTTATTGAAGTCTAATATTGAAAACATTTTAGCTTCTAAAAGCTTTGCGATATGACATAAGTAATGGTTGACATTGCAGTAGTTTATGATTGCCCGTATTATTTTAATTATGTACATTGCTATGTATTACTTTAGATGTGATTTAATTATCATACGAGACAAATTTAAGTTTACTTTCCTTCCTTTTTCTTGCTATCGTCTATATGACTCTAATTTGTTCCTTTTTAGCATGCGTTCTAATACGATAATATATGCCATTTTTATCATTTGTCTTTTTCTTTTTGTTGCTTATTATTTTTGACTTTATTTTCTTCCATCAGAGGTTCGCCATTTGATGCTTTTATTTCTGCTTGCGGTGGCAACGTGGCTGTTTGCTGCTTTGCATTTGGCATTTGGACACCTCTGGATGATCATCACTTTCACTACCTTAAACGTAATAACGGTATGTACTGGAGCCGAGATTTTGTTCAAAAACTTTTAAAAACTTCAACAGCAGTGATTGCTCGCATTTTCGTCACCATCATTCAGCTGACTGAGAAAATTGCTTTGATAACGAAAATTTCGATTGATCCGCTATTAGACTTTGTTTTGGGGAACAAACGTCCGATATTTCTCTAACCATTGCCGACTGGTAATATAATTGCAACCGATAAGCTTTCACCTCCCGCGTTACGTGTACTTTGCCTCCTTTCCCTTCCGTCTGTTTTTCATTTGCTTACTCTGTCTATTATCTTATTTGCAATTCCCTCTCTCCTATTTTTGTTCTTCTCTACATCCTCCTCAGCTTCTTTGTTTCTTAGTCTCTTTTATTTGCTCATCTCCTCCAGCTTTTGTTTCTTTCTTCTCGATTTTCTACACCTTTTCCTTTATTTTTATTTCTTTCTTTTGCCTCTTTTCTCTTTGTATTTCTGATCCCATTTTTTTCCTTATTTCTTTCACCCTCTGAACGTTGTCCACTTCTCTTGCCTACCCAACTTCTCACATTCAAACTAACGTTGATTTTTAGTGCCTCTGTATTGGATGACGTTATCTTAGACAGTTAAAGTAACTAGCTTATTAACAAGATGCAATTCTACTATAATTATGGTATTGATTACTCATATAGACTGAAAGTGCATCCCTGTGACCAAGTATACAACATTTATCTTCCCGCAACGCTAAATTTGTGAGGTTTATTAAGTTTAATTGTAATCATTCTTATGTTCTTTCTTTATTTATAGGGTCTATACATTCTAATTGTATACGCCATATTACGGAATCAAATGCGCTATATTTATAAAAGGAAGTACCCAATAAGAACAATGCCACCAGTCATAAACAATGTAGAACACTATACTGGGTATACCCCTCCAAGAACAGCCAGTCCTCTGTCAAGAAAAATGAACGAATCACAGCAGAGGTTGGATTTGGTAAGTTTTTACCCATATAGACACGAATAAGAATTATTGTTTAAAACTAGTGGATGCCAGGGAATAACAACGTAAGAATTTTCAACTGGATTTGGTTATTGTTTTTACAGTTACTAGTATAATACGTTGGTAAGAATGCAGAGGTGACATAGTTCCTTGCCATACAAAGATGTGAAGCATCACTGTTATCGCTGTGGGCAAGGATTATTTCTGCCTCTGCTTCAAATGAGTAAGTTTTTTCACACATTCCAAGTTTGACGGGCTGATATGTATTGGTTCTCGTGACCACAAAATGGCTGCCAAGGGCTAGAAATAATCCCATCTTACCAACCAAGACTAATGCTTTTTGCAAAATTGTTCTATCTACTTTTTATGATACGATAATCGAAGATGGTTTAATTCCCCCCTTGCATAGCCACTGCTTATGTTTGTCGCTACTGACCTTCTAGGCTGTATTGTGCTACCTCGTCTATTTTCAAACTGTTGCCTTTCTATGTTATATATGCCTTGCATCTTTATTCCTATTAGTTTATTTTAGTTTATAACTCGTTCCAAGAATCTGTTTCGTGTTGATAGTAGCGGGAGGTTTGTTTTCCCTTATAAAGACCGATCAAGTACAGCTTCTAAAATGATATATTTCACTTGTTTTTCACAAAGTAGACTATGAAGGAGAGCGATTAAATTTTATACTGTTCGCTTTTTGCTTGATCTTGGTAGTATACTCAAGAAATGTACAAAAGAATGGCAATTAGATTATTCTGCGATCGTCAGTTAAAGTAAATGTTATCAAATGCTTACCAAAGATATTTCTGCTGTTACAAAGTTACGTCGCAGCAAGTTACAATAATAAGCATTGACTGATGGCAATTAACGCAACAAACTTTGTAGTCGTAAAAATACAAAACAACACAATGACTGGAAAATCTATCCTTATTAACTCATGCTTTACGAAAGAAACAGAACTAGAGATTACGAAAACACTAAATGGATACACCTAAGGGACGAAAGAGAAAAAGAAAAGAAAAAGAGTGAAAGAGAGAGAGAAAAGTACACTTAAGGAGCAAGAAAGAGAAAGAACAGGAGAGAGAAAAAACATTTTTAGTCCATACTTCTTTCCCTTTTACCATTTTGTGTTGCTTTTACTTGCTTTGTAGAATGAGTGGGAAGATCTTGACTATGGCAATATAACGCCCATGCCAGATGTATCAACAAAATCCAGGCTTGATGACATGTTCCCTTACCCTATTGATAATTTCTCAAGTAGAGGCCGTGTGAATGAAGTATATGAAGATGATATGGAATCTCAGGATCTAGATGACCTAATTTTTGCTCTAAAGACAGGGGGACAGATTTCTCCACCCCCTGAAGATGCAGAGGATGATGTCAACATTCTTCCCTTTCCATCGGAACATTACGAAATGAGAAGAATTGAGATCGCTGATACACATTTATAAGATGTTGTTTATAAGAATTTAGTCAATAAGATGTTCATATGCAGTCGTTTTATATAGACTAAACAGAGAGAACATATGTATGAGTGTATATATATAGTAAGATAAAAAAGGTTTTTCTATGTAATTGATATTTTGTTTTGTTTTTATTGAAAGACATTTGGATCTTTTTCCACGTGATGAAACCTTAAAACATCAAGTTCTGGTGTAATAGTTTAACACACGACAGAAGTAGCAAAGTCTCACAAAGTAAAGAGTGCAATTTGCGGTATTTTCTAGGAACTATTTGAAGGCATTAAGTAAATTGGATTATATTTCTGGTAGATATGAAACAATCTAAACCACAAAACATCGCATCAGTTTCATTGATGACACAGAACTCGTGCTCAGTCTCCTACGGAATGTTTTATTGAAACAATTTCTGATACTCCGAGTCCTATTATTATTTTACTGTGAGTATTTTGTGACGACCAGATAGTCCACTGCAGTCACACCGTATCATTTCTTTCGCGTGCAAGTGCCCCTGTTGTTTGCCCGTTAAATAATTTTCCGGTACCCAGCTTCCTGTTTGTTTTTTTTCTGTGAACATATTTTATGCCTACGTTTCTATGACACTATTTGATGTGACCTAACTCTAGTGCCCTGATCCCTATTCGATTTTGTCAATGCACAATATTTTGAAACAGATGTAATAGGGTAACAGGTTAATGACATTTCATGTTTTCAATCTCTATACAGTTAAGTGAGAACGGATGCTTCTTTACTGATGAGTTGTTCAATGACAGACTTATGACACAACAGACTAGCATTTTTTTCCGTAACGCTTGCGTTCCTATATAGCTGATATTGAGTCCTTTAAGTGTGACCCTTGTCAAAAAGTATATCAATATTTGTTCCTGCGTCGCTTTAAAGTATTTTATTTGATAAAGTGATGTCCAATTTTTCCTTTTCATAGTTTTAATCTCAAGGAACATTTCCTGTGTATTAAACTTGTTTGTTTCAAATTAATTTTTTTGGCTGTAAATGCTCGGCTTTAGTTCTGAAGAGTAAAGGCGATCGGGTGTTTCGTGACACAAACATGAAAGAAATATCTGCCTCGTGTATTTTTGAGCTTTTAACTTCATCTCCCCGATATTAAGCAACATTGAGAGCAATAGATAATGCCTATCTACATATAAATCTTTACTTATCTTTTTTATTCTTTTGCTGCTAAAGTACAGAAAAGGACCGGATAACAAGAGCAGAAGCACAATATTTCGTGGCGGTTTTCAAGCTACATCCCCAAATGTGTTTGTGCTTACTCAACAGCACAAATTCATCGGTTGTCTGTAAAAGATGTCTTTTTAATCACAGGTGATACAAATTGGTAAGGTTCTCCCCTCTTGTGTAGTAGGACGTGAGTTGGCTCCCGATTTTGTTATCTGGGAACAAACTGCTATTTTCATGGCAAACCAGAGTACAGCCCTATGATTATGTAGCCCTTAAAATACGTCGTGGAAACTACGAGGAGCTAGTATTATCGTTACTCAAAATTTCACGAAACAAGTTTTAATTGAAATGTGCCAAGAACTCTGTTCCCTGTTGTTTTGTTATGAGCACAAATGAATACCAGAGACATGTGTTCAGAACTTACAAATTAGCGATTACAGCCAATCCTTCCTTTAATACAGTGTAAAGTTAATGTCTTGTAAATACCTTTGTATGAACACTTTGGTTATGTTAGCAACATTAATGTATGTACTAAGATGTGTTTTTATTGCGATAGGCAGCAAAAGTAGATAGGACAGTAAGAAAAGTTACCGTACGCTTAAGACTGTAGATTATATATTGTATATTGTAGATCTTAAACAAGTAGAAGTTTAATTGCTCAGATTTTCTAAGCTGTTCTACATCTGTTTTATTTTCACGGTATACATAAATTAGCATTCTGTAAACAAACCGGAAAACCTGTCAATTCTCGGAATCTTGTTAGGGAAGTATACTCATAAATGTTGTGTTGCTTTGTTTAAGTGTGCGTTTGAAGAAGCTTAACACGATCAAAATTCAGTGATATTTTTTGTAAGATACGTAATTAGTCAGGGAATGGATTGGTCGTGAAAATTAGGTGTTATTCGTATAATACACGAGGATGTCTGTTTAAAATACAGTTAATTACTTACTCGTGTCTATGCGCATCTCCTACTCTTTGCAGGTTTGTATCATGTGCATGAATGTCTGGGATGTCTGCGTTTGCTAAGCATCGTTTCTTTTGTAAACAGTCATGACATTGTTAGTGCGCAAAGAGTGTTTAAGAATGAAACAGTATTGGGAGTCCTTTTCGAATCCTGCAGGCAAGACTTGAATAATTTAAGTCAATGTTTGCCCAGCAGATCAACTGCAGTTGATTTCATATTAAATGATTTCATCCATCACCAAAACAGTGTAGCTTTTATCCCGCCATTTTCAGAACCAGGCCTTTGAGTTCCCAGCAATCTTTGCACTTTTCGTACTAGAAGGCCAACGCGATACAACTGTGATTATTTTGTTACCTCCACATTTTGTATTGTCTTGACGTAATGTTTTTAGCATTTTTTGATAGCGTGTTTGTTTGTAGCGTTCTCTTGCAAATCATATCGCTTTTCAAAACACTTTGACATCATTTCGATTTAATTGTCTTGTTGCATTCCAGCTGGCAGTATTAGAATTTTAGTCGTTGATAAAATTTAGGAAAAAGCGTACATTGTTATAACTACTATCATGCTTGTACAAAATGCCTTGTTAATAGATTATGTATTTATCATGAGTGTATTCGTATATTTTTTCAATATACGTGATGTTTTGTGTAATTAAAAAGCAGGTTTGTATAAGTGTGAATCAAACGGGTTTTGTTTCGCATTTCCACAGCGAATGTGATGTATTCCTCAAGTTTGCGTGTTGTACATCATACAGGCATGCATTTATTACTTTTAGTGTATCATTGTGCTAAATTAGGTAAATATAATTGCTCTAGCATTTGAAATACTCTGGTATTTCATGATGAGTTGTTCATGGTTCAAGTATATTGAGCGTTGAGTTGAAAAATAAATGCACGGGAGTGCGGAAAAGTAGGTAGATGAAGTGGTGAAATGAACGGACGAAGATGAAAGGCACAGACGAACGGAAAGATAAACGGATGAATACATAGATGCATGGAGGATGTGTGGACAAGAGGATACGTGGTAAGACAGATAGATGGATACAAAGATGCATAGAGGAATGTGTGAATAAGTACATATATGGATGGACAGATAGATAAATACTTAGATTCGTGGAGAAATGTGTCAATATGTGGATATATGAATGGACGAGTAGATGGATAGTTTGAGGAATCGAGGTTATGTAGACAGAGTTGTCGACGAATAGTTTAAGGGTAACAGGGATTTATAAACTTACTGATTGATGAATGAATAGATGACTGGACGAACATGTGGACTAACTGCTGGAGTCTACTGAGGGCGGACAAGGACGGAGGACCGAGGAGTGGCAGCTCATTGTTTTTTGTACCCTTGACGTAGGCAAGGCTAGTTTCTTGGTTACTCTACCGTCTTAGCATTCAATGCAGAGCAATTAACCTCAGGCATATGATAAACAATGAGTCATCTTTGATTTGATTTGAGGCGTTCTTCCCGTAGGTGATGGACTATTCATAATGAATGTTCATGTTACACGAATTGGTCAACGGGTTGTGTTATGTACAAAATAACCGACAAAAAGGAAGTACTTCGGATCGTTAATTAAATATCTCGGTGGAGAGTATAAACCGACAGTGTTAGAAAAACGTACTTTCCTAAGGAAACGTCAGTAAAACTCTGATCTTGGCGATGGGAGATTTAGTTTTAAAGGTGCATTTACGGGGTAATTGAAGTCGTAGCTCTGATTTTGATAATGAATGAGCCTTGGAACCGAAAATAATTTATCTTCTGATGGTGCATGTGTCATGGGGTGTCTTCTGTATGGATGTCAAGTTCAGTTTACGCTTAGGAGTTATAATCGATTAATTAGATACTTGACTAGACTAGCTACTACACTTTGACCGTTATTATCTTACTCAAGTTACTTAAGTTCTTTGTTGGCAGCTGGTCAAATGATATTAAATATTGATATCCTGGCGGAAATGCCCACCAAGAATAAGTGTTCTGAGTCCTCTTATTTCAAATTTACCAACTCCATATCGTGATAGTTTTGGCATGAGGTTCTTGATTGAAGCAGAAAATGTGTCAAAAAATTGTGATGTATCTGAGGGCAAACACAGTGTAGAGTTTAAAATCCAAACTTTTTAAGTAAATACTTTCAGGTGAGATACAGATGTTTGAAAATAAGTCAGGTTTTTCGAGGGCAGTGGCTGAATCTAGTCTGGGCTAGACTTCAGAATGGAGAAATATGGCGACTCCTTCCCTCCACTAGCCTGGATGTTCACCTTAGGCAAGTGATGGTACATCCCAATGC
>JANTCA010063433.1:0-16365 GCA_024741275.1 Chironex yamaguchii | reverse complement strand
TACATACATACATACATACATACATACATACATACATACATACATACATACATACATACATACATACATACATATTCATACGCATACATACATTCATACATACATACGTACGTACATACAAACATACATGCATACATACATAGACAGGCAGGCATACATACGGATGGATAGATGGATTTTAGGATGTCCTTTCTGTCGTACTGTTACAACAGCACCTTTTTTGTTTCGTTTGCAGGAAACTATTTCAGCCTAGTTTATGCGCATTGTGAACCTTCTCAAGCAACTCTTTGTCCATTTGTTCCGTCGGAGCCAGAGAACACAATGAAGCTGCGGATTACTTTAAGGAAACGCAGAAAAATGCTGTTTTGTGTCAAAAGCAGGTCTTGAGTACTCGCTTTTTGAGGAATTAGGCTAGACATGTGTACCGTCATTGTTGGCAAGGTGGGAAGAATAAGAGAGCTGTCAAGCATCAACGATGTGGCATGGAACTTTTATGACGTCCGAAGGCATATTTTTTTGTCCCCAAAACGGCGCTTTCATATTGTTGATGTCGTGCAGAACAGAATTCGATTTGGTACTGGGTAGATGTACTCGATAAGCCTTGAGAACCTTTAGCAAAATATTTGTTAACTCTCTAACTTACTTCCTGGCCACTTTGGTGGCTAACATGTTGGGTAGTAACGAAGATTCGCCACCCATGACTTCAGCTGCCCATGTAATTGAATAACTTTCCGTATGCACTACCGGGTCTTTCTTTCACATTCTCTTAATTTATACCTAGTTTTAACATATTCGTAAAGACGGCCGAAATGACGGAAGCATAATAGGTTAATTTATTACATTTTTCGAGTATAAACTATACGTTCTGCATGAAGTCTGAAGTACCTAATCTGCAATAGTTAGTTTCACATGCTATGAATAACAGGTTTTTTGATAGGGAGGCTTTACCCATTCATATTTGAAAAATGATATTCGTTCATCTCTATGCTATTTAAGTTCCGTGTCTTTATACGAAGATACAGGAATGCGTCAATTAGTCTTTAACAAAAGTAGAAGAAAATATCTGCATGATTGTAGAAGAGTAACCATCCCTTATCGTGTCAACGGTATGTTGCATTTGTAACAAAACGATTTTGTCTTTCATGAGAAGAAACTCTTTATAGCTGGTATTTATTTTCAATTGCCACACAGTGAGAAGAATAGGTACATTGCATGCTTCTTCTTGAAACAATAATTTGTAAGCTAATCATATCGGATGGCAGCTCCATACGCAGATAATTGTCGTTTTCGGTTTGATATTGTCGCAAAACATAATTTATGGAATGAGCTAGTACATCCTATTTGCTTTCGTTGTTTTCATGTAAACTGAGGTGGCCCTGTAGGTTGGGGTTGTTTAGTTTAAGGAAGCTTTCGACGGACTATATTTGTTGCATTGGAATACACTCTGTACATATAGATTTCATAATACTTTTGATTAGAGAAGAAAAAATTGTCAGCGAAATCGGAAGTAATGTCTTTGACATGTCTAGGTGGAATTGAAAGGAATTACGGTACTATATTATCAAATAAAACAGGATACTTTCGCGAGTTTTAGGTCACTGCACTACTCATTACTATTGTATGGGAGAGTGCAAAGGTTCCAACTTGGTTTTTCCTTTCTGTCCTACAGTGTTAGACACCTTTCCCAGTCCTCGGAATCCACGACGGCATTCGAGGTAATGCCGTCTTATATGCCGTCGCCTAAAGCAAGTGCTGCCGTAAAAAATGCTGAATGATTTTTCAGGCACATGAAATTCAAATACAACCAAAAAACAAAAAGTGACAGTTTCAGTCTTTGGGGGCGAATGTTGCAAACCATTTGGACACAATTATACAATTTAACAATTATAATTTTAACAAGGATATAGGGTCAGTGGGGTTTTTTTTATTGATGGCACGTTCCGCCTGCTAGTGAGGAGACCAAACGTAGGGGTAGCTCCTTAAGAGGCTTCTTTGATCAACAGGTGTATAATATCGGGATAATCTACTGTGCTATGTTGCGCATGGATGTGTGTCCCTGTAACTATTTCGGGTGGTTGACTTTGAGGTCTGACCATGCTGTTACTATGGCAATAGGTTCAGTGGATGTTGACTCAGCATGCATCGGTTACAGTCATGAGATTCAAATTAGTCAGGAGCACCATTTTCCCTTTTTAAATCTATAACATGGCTATATTATCAAGAAAGTCTAAACCAGTTCAACCCAAATCACACAATGCTGTTCTCTCTCTATCCTTCTCCAATATCAGAGGTTTAGTACTAATTTTCCATTTGTTGAGGCCTTCCATCACTCAAACTCTCCACATGTTCTTGCACTCTCCGAGACAAACTTGAAGGATATCATTAGTAGTAGTTTCCATGTTGATGGCTATTTACCTCTGTTTCGTCAAGATTCTTCAACTCATCTTCATGGCTTAACCCTGCTATAAGCTGGAGGTGAATTTTTCATGTGCTTTTATATATCTCTGCTTAATGCTACTTGTTACTTGTTTTTCTTGTACTGTTCCCCTTTATCTGATTCTTGCTCGGTTATTGAGGCCGTGTCTGACTCTATTGACAAGGCCTTGGAAATGCATTCAACAGCTAATCTTTGTCGGGCTTCAATGCTCATCACAAGTCTTGGCTGGTTCACTCATATTGACACATTTTTGTCCAGTCGTAATTTCAAGGTAAAGCCACATTCTCCCCAATGGTTAAATGAGCTCATTGCACCTCTGCTATTGCTCACCGTAACCATTTCAGCATCATGTGACAGATGAGTCTCTGGCCTATTTCCGACGGGCAAGTAACACCTGCAAAAGGTTTATTGCTCATACTAAATCTCGCTACACTGAACGTGTCCGCGAGTCCATTTCCACACAAAGACTTGGTAGTCGTGTCTTCTGGCGAGTCTACAATACTGTGGTAAATCCTGGAAGGTCTGTTGTTCCTTTACTGTTCAATAGTGTCAGATTTTCCCTTTCCTGTAGGGAAAAGGCTGACCTCTTTGTAAGGTTGTTTGTTGCGAACTCCACTCTGGACGACACTAGTGTTCCCTTGCCTGATTTTCCTCTCTGAACCGATCAGACTTTGGATTCTATTGTCATCACGCCAATATTAGTTTCGAAGGTAACCTCTGGTCTCCGTCAATCTAAAACTTGGCCCAAATGGTATTCCTGTGGTTGTTCTGAAAGAGTGTGCCCCTGAATTATTGACCATTTTGTCGAAACTTTTCAACCTTTGTCTTTTTGAGTCCTGCTTTCCCTCTTCTTGGAAAGTCTCTAATGTTGTTCCTATGATCCATCTGAACCTGGAAAGTATAGGCCATCCAGTCTTCTCCCTGTCATCCGCGATGATTTTGAACGGCTTGTTAATAATAGATTAATTTATTTTATTGGGAGTCTGGGTCTGTTTGTTAATGTTAGGTATGGGTTCAGACAATCCCAGTCCATTGGTGATCTCCTGACTGTAATCACAGAGCGCCTATGTCGGTTTGTTGACAAGGCTGATGAAGGACATGCTATTGCTTTCGATATTTCAAAGGCATTTGACAAGGTCTGGCATGCTGGTTTACTTCATAAGCTTTCCTCTTATGGTGTCAGTGAAGGTCTAGTATCATTCAGTCATTTCTCTCTGGTAGGACAATGCATGTCACATTGGATAGAGTTACATCCTCAGAGTATCAATGCTGGTGTTCCCCAAGGTTCTATCCTTGGTCTTATTCTTTTTCTACTCTTCATCAATAATATCCCAGGCAAAGATCTTCAGTTCATCAATATATTCGCTGATGATACTATCCTATACTCTGGAATCGACTGCAATGCAAATCAGTTCAACCAAATTGAAATCGCTTCCAAATTGGAGACAGATCTTTGCACTGTTGAGGAATCGTTTAGGAAGTGGCTGGTTTGCTTTAATGAGGCAAAAACTAGGCTAATATCTTTCAATAGGAAGCGGGAGCTGCATCTCCCACCCATATTCATGGATTGCCATACTGATGTTGGTCCTGAAGAGATAGTTTCTCCTCTTGAGGAATGTTCGTCTTTGTGGCTGCTTGGTCTATCTTTTTCCTCTGACCTATGTTGGGATTCTTACATTCATTCTATTGCTAAGTCTGCTTCTAGACAAATTGGCTTACTTTTTCGTGCCAAATCTTACCTCACACCCGAGGCCATTTTGTATCTTTACAAGTCCACTATTCGACCCTGATGGAGTACTGTAGCCATATATGGGGAGGAGCTCCTACATCCCATCTAGAGGTGCTTGAACGGGTCCAGAGGCGTGTCTCCAACTTGGTCGTTCCAACCCTTGCTGCCACCCTTCAACCCTTATCTCACTGGCGAAATGTGGCCAGTCTTAGCCTTCTCTATAGATATTACCATCGGAAGTGTTCCAATGAGCTGTTGTCATTGGTTCCAGTCCGGTTTGTTCCATCTCGGATGAGCCGCTTTTCCAAACATCTTAATCCTTATGCTGTTGTTGTCCCCTGAGTCAAGAAGTCGTTCTATGAGACTAGTTTCTTTCCGTGAACTGCTAAGCTGTGGAACTCGCTGGCGTCTGATTGTTTTCCCTCTTGCTATAACTTAGATGCTTTTAAGTCAAACTTGAATTCCTTTCTTTTAGGTTAGTTGTTCCTCTCTCTCTGTCTCTCTCTCTCTCTCTGCTTGCTATCTACATTGTTCACCTCTCTTTTGGTCCATACACTTAGTGGCTTTTGTTAACCTTGTATGGTACTACGCCCACTACTAAAAGAAGGAAAATTTAACAAATTTCACTGGCTTTCCCCTTGTCCTACAAGGAGTGAATATTTAAGTGCCCACATTTAAAACGAGAACGTTTTAAATGCTATTCACGTCTGTTTCAAAATTCCTTATTTCCTTTCGAACCTGCTAAATTTGGTGCTTGGCTGTGCAAAAAATTGATAAACACAAATATAATTTAGCAGGGTGTCAATAAAAGTGTCATTGATGAAGCAAAAACCAAAATTGCCGACGCGTTTTTCGCTCACGGTGGCAATTTTGTGCTGCCGAAAATTTTGATGGATTCCGATGGCTGCTTTTCACAGGGTGTAAGCTCTTAAGGATATTCGCGCAGCGGCAGGTAAAAGTCTAAAAAGAGCAAGGCTCTAAAAGTTATCTACTGCTGATCTTCTCAATATTACTTCTTAGTGCATTTATTGTGCCTTGAATTTGTATGATGAAGCGGGCAATTGATCCCGATATTATTAGGCAAGGTTTTTTATGTAGGACTGCGGAGGAAGCTATGGGTGTATCTGGTCGCATTTTAGACTCTATTTCTTCATTTCTGTGTGAGTTTCGTCTATATTGGCCATCCTATGAACTTATTTTTTTTAATGCTCGAGTTCCCAAATAATTTTGCCTTGACCCCACTTTCTTTCTTCTTTTCATTAATGTCCTGCTTTATCTCATTATCTGCCAGTTGGGAATCTATGATGACTACTCGGTGTTCTTCTTTCAGTAAGGCTGGTGATTTATATAAGAAGAGATTGAAAATCAAGAGAAGCAAAATATGAAGTTGGATTACATGAGTATAAGAAGACTATGTGAAGCGATCTGACATCCTGGTGCAGATCACACTTCCTTGGTATGAGCTCCGTCATTAGGTAAACTGACACCCAATTCCAATGGGTAGAGCTTGTTGGTAGTACACATCGTGCATACTGTGGAAGTGCAATGTTAGGTTGTGTGTGAAAATTCGTTATTGCCACATGATAATTTTTGGGTAATTTAATAATAATCATCGTCATTAAGAGATGGGACAGTGAATTTGTAGAGCTAGCGAATAACATAGTGACATCACTTAAATGAGAGAGCTCCTTTACCCATAGTATTATATTAAAACTGAGGTATGACATCTATACAAAGATTAATGGTTACTAAGGAATTAAGGATGGACAATTCTCGCAGTAATTCCGCCGTTGCAATAGCAGGATGGACAACATTAAGCATTTAAACTCTGGTGATGCAGAAATCTGTTTATTGCAGCCGTGTTACTTTTGCAGAATGTAGTCGGAATTAAATTCACTTCTGAGCAAAATAGTTCTATGAAAATCTATTTGAACTAGAGAGCAGAAAGTCTTTTCCCACTCGAAGGAATTATGCTGCTCTATGGAAAACATATTGAAAAGGCCTCTCCATCGAATTCTGCGCCACTTCCAGATTTGCCAATGTGACCTCGTACTTGCTAAGGAGCTTGTTCTCCAAAATTGTAATAGGAAAGGTAGCACATGAAGTGGGGTCCATTTGTAATGCTTTAAGGCTTGGGTTCCCAATATAAGGGTAAGTACCCCCTTAGGGTAATTCGACAATTGCCAGGGGGCTAATGAAATGCATTAAAAACTCTTAAACAAATTATGTCCTGTAAGTATAAAGGTTTAAACTTCAGATCCGTCTTTCAGTATCCTTGACTCAATGCCCAATCACACAATGAATTCACCCCAGACACAGGCTTGTGTGTGTGCTGTGTAAAAAAGTCCATTTCCTTGCAAATTTCTTGGCATCAGGTGAAAAGCAGCACTGTTGGCACACGATTGGAAAGTCCAGGAAATCATGTGGAGCTTTGTTGGACATTGCGTTTGTGCATAATTGTTCATTTGATATTTGACAAAGGTGTTGTGTAGATGTGAATCATGGCCAGTTCTATCAAAATCTCCATTTTTTCAGAGAATTCAATCGTTTTTATATTTCCGAGTATTGTTGAGAAAGGTATCATTAAACAACAGCGAGTGATCTGCGTATATGATCTTACTATTAAATCAATGAAGCCCAGCAACTAAGACAACATCTGATTCCTCAACATTCCAACTACAAGACAAGGAACCACTCCGTGCATCTGTGAGGCAAATCTATTGAAAGGAACCAGAACGTTCTGTTTGCAGGTGCTAGTTTAAAATATGACGCAGCAGGCAAAGGACGTTTTCCACTACTCTTGTCCCATAATGTCTGTTGATGTATTATGTAGATTAGATATATAATTGTGAAGTAATAAGGATTGTGATTTTGTATAAAAGAGCCTTATTATATCAAATGATGCTACTTGGCTTTTGGTGTTACCGACCATAAATACTGACCCTATGTGATGTTTTCTATTCTCTTATTTGGAACTGCACTGACAGAAATTGCCTGTTCAATAAACTACATTCTACTCCAAATAACCCGAATCATCAAGAGACCAAGAAGGTGGATCTTTTGAATGTCTTAGATATCCGTTTATCTGATAAGACATAGTTTTGACAAAAACTGAAAATAGTTCAACGAAAGTTTCCATTTTTGTCTGTTCACTCTGACAGTGAAGCAAAACAAAAACACTAATGCACTGCATACATTCGTTGAAAATATGCTGTAATGTGACTCTAGAATCATTTCATCTCTGATGGATTTGTTAATTTGAGAATAACTGAACTTTAGTTGGATATTTTAACCATCAATACAGAAGGGTATGGGGTCATGCAACACTTGCAATGCGTCCTAAACGTCACTGACAAATTGGAACAAACACAGCACTGTCCACATCATTTTCCTTACCATTCTTCACCAGAATCATTACTACATCGATCAATTCGTCACCTGAAAACAAGAGTTCAATGGTCAACACATTTTTGTTTGCCAAAATCACATCTTCAACAGTTGGATGCAGAAGATGAAAAATCACCAAGAGTTCAATTTGATTTTGAAGATCTTTGAAGGGGTTGTCATTAGCCAGCCAACTGGGCAGATTTCTGTTATTTTGATATTCTAACTCCTTTGGTTAAAATGGGACTTTATTCATGAGACGCAACTATTTTGTTTTTTCACATATCTAAGAGAGTCTTCTGTGCTGGAAAATACGTAAATGTCTTTTTTCAGTTTTATTGTTAAGAATGTGACAGCAAGGTATCTGAGAATATCTAAAAATGTCATTAACTAAATTGGCCTATAAGGCGAGATTTCTATGAGACTTAATTTTTACATGCAACTCAAATCAAAGCACATTCGGAAGTCCAATGTGAGCCGGAAAATTCAATCGATAAGTATGCAGTTTATTATCAAAAATTGGCAATGGAACAACAACTGAAGTGTTGGGAAATGTCATCGCTTTATAAAGACTTAAAAAAATTTTTAAACTACGAAGAAGCTTCTCGCCAAATGCACTGCCAGTGACCGGAGAAAAGATTTAATCTTGATGATAGCGAGTTTGAAAGCCCATTACCATTAATTTTACGACAGAAAGAGTTTTTTCCTAAACAACCGATTCCTTTTTTTTTACAAAAATCATCTGAAAATAGTTCGACTTAGCAGATGTTCGATTCATCTGGAGTTAGAGTTATACAGTGATTTCTGTAAAGACGTTTTTGAAGTTTAAGAGTAATTCATAAGCAGTTACTGAAAGTTCGAGTCATCTGGACTATATGGTACTAAATTCTTCTACATTTTTCCACTTTATCTACTGGTCTGTGTTGCGCTACATAGCTTCTCTCTTCAACAGTTTTCGTATCCATTAGTACCTGCGATTCAAATTTTGGAACCTCCGACTGAACTACGTTGCAATTCTCTACCGTGTCTAACTCCAAGCCCACTCAACAAGCTGATTTCGTCGTCACTCAAGACGTAACTCTGTCAAGCTCCAATCAAGGCTGGATACAAAAAAAATTACCTAAATTATTGGGAAAAATTCCTAATAAATGACTGTATTTGAATATACGATAGCTAATGATTGTTTTGCTATAGCTGTAGACTACATGTAAACTCTGACAGATGCTATGAGATCATTTAGAAACACTTCTAAGGCCAACACCTGTCCTAAATTGACAAATATTTTCTGATGCTTTAGTGACCTTTATTAAGGGCCATGATTGTTTTAATTTTCAGTCGTTAAAACGCCTATATCCACATGAAATGACCTCTCATACTCGTCAAATAGGATCCATAATCTTAGATGTTCTTATCTAAAAGACCAATATTCAATTGTGGGAATGTGAAATGCTTACTGTATACATAGCAACAGTGGTTATCACGCATGTTGAAATGACGAGTTCTGTGAAATTATAAGGAATTTAATTATGTAAAGTAGCTCGTTGATGAAAATACAAGCTGTTTTTCAAAATTTAATTGGCAATCGTTAGTTTCTACACAAATAAATGCAACGATTTTATGAAATACAGCAGGAAAGTAGGCAATAGTTTTTGAGACTATATTAGCAGCCGAATTAATGATTTGTGCACGAAGCATTTTCATAACCATCTGCATTTAATGGGATCATTGCCGGAAATTTTATTATCCCATATTTTTGAAATAATGAGTTAAACGACCAAAGAGTCTTCATATCAAACCTTTATGACCTAAATCTTTGGATCTGATTTGTGACATTCTGAAATGTACTGACCCCTTTGGAGCAGTAAACTAATATTTGGCATGTATGAAGTCAAAATGTGGAAAAGTATTATTTATTAGGATTATAGTTGCGATGAATAACTAACGAGAAAAAGGAAAAAATGTACTGCACTAGTAAATATAACTGCCTGCTTAATTATTCTCCTGGTTTTCTTTTCTTAATGAAGACAGACTCCAAAACACTTAGATGGAAGGACGATCTAGCTATGCCAATCATCCGAATATTTTCGTTCTTATTCATTTTTGCAAATGTTGGCCTTTGGCAGGATCGGATGTTTTGGCAGTTAGTTTAGCTTTGCAAGCGCGAGATGGCTATTTTCCTGGAGGAATTGATGCTTGAAGTATACTGGCTGGAAAATGTTTAATTCTGTCATGCAATCTTTGAGAAATGCGGCCTATATACCGAGATTGACTTCGCCATAGAAACTCATATAATCCTTATAAATGAGTGGTAAGATCTTCCTTCTTGTGAAAACAATTCGCGGATTGAGAGCAGAGTAAAATTCGTATTAGATTTGTATAGTAGTTATTGCTCTGCATGCAAACGTTCCATTATCGATCGATTTCGGTTGACCTGCCATGATGTATATGTTACATATGCACTTACGACTTACAACATTTATCTTTTGATCTCTATAACCTTGTTAGTAGATTAGAATTGCACGTATTCAGACATACTCTCAAACATCGTCTCTTTTCGTAAGCTGATACACTTTTTTGTCGTCGAAAAGTTACACGATCAATGACCAAAATTAAAAATCCGTGTGCAGCCATTCTACAATGTTGGTTGACAAAGTATGATTCCATTGATGAAACAAGGATAAACTTGCTATTTTTATTGAAACTGCGTATCGCTTACCAGCTTTGTCAACAACTTAGTGAGAATATATTGACATATTCTTAAATCTAAAGCATTAAGAATCCACTGCAAATTATACTGCTAGCTTTTTCAATAAATCCTGACGTTTTAGATGAGGTGATGATAAAAATTAATGACTTGATCGGACATCTGACTCATAAAACAAGTTGCGGTTTTTACTTAATGTTCTGCATATGACCTCTAATCGTATTACGGCCATCTGGTTAAGATGTCTGCTTGTTAAGCCGTCTGAACCATTTGCTTTGATGCTAATGATGATTATTGGCTTCACGTCTTACCATTTGTAAGCCAATATTTCCATTTTTAGCGCAAATGTGTACGTTGAAAGTCATTTTCGACGACGAGCTGGGCTAGAACGCAAAGGGTATGGCAAGGTCAACCATCTCTCTCCAAAGACTTCAGATATTGTACCTGACGTCGTAAAATTGATCTCTGGCTGACACATTCAACTCTGTTTACGTATTACGGTGTACTTTTTCAACTCCGCCGTCGGCAATGTCTCAAAGTTCGAATTCTTAGCATTATACAACATATAGTAAGTGGTATGTTTTAACTAATCACGGAAAAATGTCCAACCACCTAATCATAAACAGTTTCTTAAAGATAACTGTACATCTTGATAGAGACACATTACATTAATATAGTAGTTTAGAGAGACCAGAAATTGCTGGACAAGTGTTAAAAGCTTGCAGCAAAGGTTTTCATAAATTGTTACTGCCTGCTAAGGGATTGTCTTTCATTTTAGAATTTACCATTTTTTCCCTTTGTCCGAATATTGCAAAAACGTTCCGTGAAATCCTCTAGAAATCTCCATTAAAAACTATGTTCCAGTAAAACTCACTATAACCATTTAAAAGGAAAATGTCTGTAGCTCTGAACTGTTTCTTTAAAACTTTGTTAGAACCCTCTTGGAAAAGAAAAATTAAGCCTAGTTTAATGCTGACAAACAATTCTCGTGACTTCTATCAAAATATTTTAACAAACTGTTTACACTCAAATTCTAAATCAATTCCTGAAATCATTAGTCTGCAGACGTAAATAGATTCAGATTTTCCAATTTTATCCTCTAGATTTTTTCAAAAGATGTAGGTAGCTATGTACCTTTTTCTTGGTACTTGGTTTTCATGAACTTGAAAGTAGACCATACTCTGCTTAATTTAAATTTGAATGATGTTGTGTTGTCTAAATTCTTTTACCGTTATTTAACCACATAAACTTTAAACTGAAACAATCATCGGTCCTCCTAATCTTGAGACAGTCATTAGATTTTTGCCCAGCTTCAAAGTCTTATATTTGAACGGGTACGTGTTGGTATATATAAACAAGCTCTCTAACGAACCAGTTTTGCCACTCAGCAAGTAAAATATTCATCCAAAAGTGTTAATCATAGATAAAGCCAATTAAGTGATTGCTACCTCACTTCAGTTTTAGCATTTATAGAAATAGTAGTTTCCAGCTATTTCTAATTAATATTTTCTCCCTTCCAAATCCTTGATAGTCTTTTACTGTTTATGTTTATTTCCTAAAACCATAGGTTTCAAGGTTTTCAAGTTTATGAGAGGAATTTCATGCGTGTGTTTTTTTCTCTTACAGGAAGTCTTAAGGATTATTTTTCTAAGTTCTTATACTAGCTTGGTTACAAGGCCTGTATTATGCTGATTGATGTAAGCTTTGAAAGAAGAGTATCACAGATTTAAATTGCCCTCTTGATATGCTGAGATAAACAGCTCAAAAATTGGCTCAAAAGATATTCTTAGTCAATCAAGTAATAATTGCCATCCTTCTTTGTATTTTTTTCTGGTAGTCTCTAACTAATAGTATTTTTGCTTGCAGTGAATCGTATTCGAACTTCCAAGAAATGACTTTCACGATCATCTCCTTATCCACTATATGACGACGGCTATCTTTGTATTCGTTGTCAAACATAGAAAGGAAAATTTAAAGTTCAAGATAGTTAACTACTTCTCTATGGCTCTAGCTAAGTCAGCCAAAAACAGCATCATAAAGTGTCAACGATACTGTAGCTAGCAAACGAAACATGTGTTAGTAGCAAACCTGCTTCCTCTTAGGATGCTATTTCAAGCTTTTCAACACTATTACCCTTCTCTGAGTGGGTCTATAGCTCATTCAGTCCCTACTCTAGCGCAACTCCTAAACCGCATTCAAAACTTGCCAAATATATTTGCAAAGATGAAGTTTTTGTCTACAAGCTGCATCTGAATCAGTTTTGTCACAATAAAATATTGATGATTAGGTTACGAATGATAAGTACAACTAGAAACAGTTCATACTTAAGTGTCCCACTGTCTTGCAATTATAGTCTCCAGACAACAGGAGAATATGACCACTATGTGCTCACTCTTCAGTCCAACTAATGCAATTGACTCCTTTGCTTGTGATTTTAAGACACCCCCAAAATGGACAGCTTGATCCCAATGCGTGAGCTCGAATGACTTTCCATCCTAACTGCCGCTTCTTAAAGCATAGTTCTTTCAATATAGAGCCAGAAGAGCTCTCTTAATGAGGTGTGATTGGCAAGGGTTTTTACGTGCCTATAAAAACAAAGCGTTATTAAATTCCATTGCATCAGCCCATCTTTACAAAAAGAGACGCCAAAAGTCGTTAACATTTCTTTGGAGTATTTTCTAAAGGTGGGTTGACACTATTTTTGCTCCCCAGCATTTTTTCGGCATTGGACTGCTATGATGGATAAAGATTACGTAAATTGCTAGAATGTTAGAAAAATTTTGAAAATTTTGAAACATTGGACGTTTTGAAAGCGCTCAGTTGGTGTTAATGATCCATGTTGAAGATTATATTTCAAAATCACTGCCATCATTGTTCAAAGCCGGCGACAAAGCCTTACGTCACACGTTGATCAAGTGGGAGTTTCGTGGAGTTTGTGTTAGTGTTAACTGGCCAAAAACGTAGATTTTGTACTCTGTGCTCCACAATACACAGGGGATGCTTTAGAATAAATGAGAGAGGTCTTTAATTAAGAACGTGTATTATTAAAGACAGACGCAGCTGCAATAAAAATTGTTAAAATCTATCTATTAGAGGAATCAGTTGTTACTACAGAAAACTACTAATAGATAATGCGTAAACTCCATTTATTTCTTTATGACGTTACAACACCATTTCAAGTCTCTCTTTACAGGTAACTTGGAATTGACTACTTGAATTTTTGCCTTGGGAAAAACGAACTTAAGTAACACAATATTTCCAAGATTTACAATTACTTTTTCTAAAATTTCATTATTTCTGGATGTGTCCATTCTTTATTCTTTATTTTATTGATGAAAAATAGAAATATTGATAAACAGAGTAATCGATTATTGACCTAGGCGGAGAGATTTCAGGACATAACTATTGCTTAAGGACAGAAGTTGACTATAATTGATTGCCTTGCAAAAGTCCAATATCAGTATAAATTTCCTAACATTTAAGCCGTTTACACGATCTCTGTCGGTCACAGCGGTGCTATATTGAAAAGAGTTAGATTACAACGATAGTGTAAACCCGCCTTCATACTAGAAATAGAAATATGCCCCCAAATCACTTTGCAATAACGAAACAATATGCCTACACGATTGTTCTTATCAGAGTTGATCCATACGAGTTGTAATAGTTAACTTTGAAAGATACCATACCATAATTACATCTTGTGAGGGTTGTCACTTATGCTCAAAAACATGGCTAATTCTAATAGTTGACCAAGGCCTCGAGAAAAGGTTATATTACTCATGACGGTATTTACTTAAACAAGCATATTTTATAACTTAATTATGGCATTGTTAGTTAATTGCGCAATAAGGAATATGAACGTCGAAAACTTTTCGCTGCGATCTCTTTATACCACACAGGGGCAACTATGATTCCCATGAGGCACGGGCAAATACTTATCATGTTTTTAATGTCATCGTGTTGAAAAATAGTTGAACAATCTTTTTGTGGTACAAAACTTGAAAATCGCCTTGAAAATTTGCGACATTGCGCTAAAATTCGTTTTTTCACTTGGACTCTTTCAATAATGTTTTGTTTCTTTCTTTTCTCTATCTTTGTTTCCTTTCTTGTTTGTGATTGGCCAGTTTTGCTACTACTTTCCTTTCTGACGTTTCATACTCTGAGAAGTGTCAGACGAAAAAAAGCTTTTAAGTATATTTTAGCGCAATGTCGCAAATTTTCAAGGCGATGAAAAATAGTAAAGGTTGTTTTTGTATCCGTCATAATAACGACAAAGTTTCAGTAAAAAAGACAAAAACCAATGATATGTGATATCTGATGAAATTGATAAAATTGCTTCCAATAGTGTTTGTTTTACCTGTAGCAAAGTCAAGTGATTTGCGGTTGTCACAAGCAATGTCAAGCCTGTCTGGCCTGTGACCCTATTACCACTAATGATCGCGACAATTAACCTTAACGATAAGCTGATAAAGACAGTCTCTGTAAATTGGAACTGAAACCGTTCTTCTTTACTTTTTACGTGCTATAGGCAAGTAAAGAGCTAACTGAATAAGTTATACAAAAACCTTTAAAATCTAAAATTTTGGTGCCGTCATAAAAAGAACTCGATTATTGCTGAAACATTATGTGGAACGACAATCAACATCTGCATCAACCGTGGTAACCATTAGGCTATCGGCTACCTGTGTTTACGCACTTCCTCTTCTTAATGCCAATTATCTGCACTACTAGTTTCTTACTGAGTAAAGTTTACAAACCAAAGTAAACGCCAGTAAACAAATATAATCCAACCAATTCCTTCATTCCAGTGGAATTGATTATAGAAAAGTAACGAATACGCAACATGTTAACCACTTAAATTTAATTTGGATGAAGAACAGAAAAAGTTGATTTGTACAGTCTGTTTCTCTGATCGCAAAACATAATTTTGATTGTCTCCTATTCAAAGCATTATAATAATAATAATAATAATAATAATAATAATAATAATAATAATAATAATAATAATAACAACAACAATACCAACAGAATGAAGGGATTGGATTGCAATTCTCTTTCTGTGGCACACCATGCAAAATTATTCTAGCCTGGGACCACTCAGTATCCTGGTCGCACTCCTGAGGTTGAGCACAGCATCAATAAAATAGCAAGCTAAATATAAATTGCATATATAGCCACCACATATAGCCAGCAGGTCATAAATCTTTGCATCTGAATTGTAAAGGAACTATTAAGATGGTTCTTTAAAATTCAATTCTTGTCTTGGTAATGCTAACTTAATTTATGACAGACGTAAAACTGTTCTGCATGTCTACAGTTTTCTTTTTTGATTTCCTAAATATCCCTGACATACGTCTTTGCCAATATTAGTCACGTTAAATAATACCTTCAGCTTAAAGAATCTTTTTAGCGTTTTATATACGAAGACCGCTATGATATGACGGAAGATGTCCCTAAGTACTATACTGGCAATTAAGCAGATGACTATAAATGATTAACGTGACGATTTGAAAAGCGTAAGACTTTTGATGTAGACAAGAAAACTACTACAGTTTTAATCATTAATTCGAGGTTACCATTTACATCTGCAACGACTAAAGCAGTTATGTTTGTTATCATCTTGGTTGCATAAACAAATCCTATTTGTAGATTGACAATTAGCCTTGATAGCAGAACTGACACTAGCTAAGTGTTTCAAGACAAAAAAATATTTTTGAAAAAAAACCCTGACTGAGCAAAAAAAAATGAAACATTTCATGCACTATTATATCTGGGACTGTGAAAAAATGTCTTACTTTTCTGTCAGCCTGAAGTATATTTTGAAATAAAAACATTTGAAATTGAAATTGAATGTCCTTACATAAATCGCTTTAGTAATAATAAGTCACATGTTGGCACGGAGTACTACCATTGATTCCCTACCAATTTAATGTGAATAAACAATTTTTAAAATTCGCAATGAGCAACTTTAAACTCGACAAAATAAGCCTCGGAGGATCAAAATAGCTCAACAACGTCTTTCATTTACGTATAAAAAAGTCGCCTTGAAAATTTGCGACATTGCGCTAAAATCATACTTAAAAGCTTTTTTCGTCTGACACTCCTCAGAGT
>JANTCA010063422.1:0-16369 GCA_024741275.1 Chironex yamaguchii | reverse complement strand
TAAGGTTCCGTGGTTATGGTCCAGGATGTACGTGGATATGGTCCAGGATGTACGTGGTTATGGTATAGGATGTACGTGGATATGGTCCAGGATGTACGTGGTTATGGTCCAGGATGTACGTGGATATGGTCCAGGATGTACGTGGAAATGGCCCAAGATGTACGTGGATATGACTTAGATGTACGTGGATACGGTCTACGATGCACGTGGATATGGCTTGGAATGTACAAAGATATGGCTAAGCAAGCACACGGATATAGTCTGGGATCTACTAGAATAGTATACTGGATGTACTGGATATGACATTGGATGTACATGCATATGGCTTGAGATACAAAATTTCTGACACTTAAATATTTGCTTGGAAAGATTTATCATAGGTACAAGATGTAGAGACAGTACGCACAACAGATGGCGAAAGAACTCTGATGAATGTTGTTGTCTCAAGCTCTCTAACCTCAACGAGAACAACCAAGACAAGAATCTGCAACAAAATGTACTTATGCTCGCATGCAACCTGCTTAACGATGGAAACGTGTATTACGCATAATTAAAATGACCCTCCCTGCACATTCAGTGACAGATAGATTCGTAAACAACATAAAATTCGCAAAAGGCATTTTGTAATGGTTAAAAAATTGATGGTACAATCATGTTTACCTTTGACTCTGTTTCCTCAGAACAGACATCTGTAAAGGGTACAATGGTCAATGTTTCTTTTTACACACAAATAATTTCAAACTAACCAATAGTACATGGCGTGTTAATAAAGAATGACTCGTTAACTTGACAAAACTCCTCAACAATATCAACCTTGAACCATCATTATAATCTCTACCGTTGACCAAAGCCTTAAGGACTAGTCACTTTTAGGTAGCTTTTTAGACAAATACACCAAAAAAAAATTGTAAAATTTACCAATGAATATAAAACAGGTCCTAATCGTTGCTAGTTTTAAATAGCCATAATCGACATCAGGTGATACACACATGCATCACCAAACGATTAGAAACTGTTGTATACAACTACTTCATTGTTAAA
Source organism: Chironex yamaguchii (assembly GCA_024741275.1). Taxonomy (NCBI): domain Eukaryota; kingdom Metazoa; phylum Cnidaria; class Cubozoa; order Chirodropida; family Chirodropidae; genus Chironex; species Chironex yamaguchii. The sequence continues at coordinate 15,328 of JANTCA010063422.1, read as the reverse complement.
TATTTCACAACATTGGCCTAAAGAAAAACCAAGACGGCACTTGGGCATGAAATGTTACTTGATAACGGACACTTCTTAACAGCGAGGGCTTTCACGAGACCAGACTGAATCATTGAGAAAACCCTAGTTTCAAAACCTCTTTATGACGAATACTTTACCATGGGCAACTCCTTACAGTGGGTATCATTTGTAGATGTCAGCAGACATTTCCCCGAGAATCAACTCTATGATAGCACACACCTCTTAAAAACGAGTCGCCCAAGACAATTTTGTGACCAAACAATGTACAATAGTCTGGTCTACGTACGTTTTTGTGAATTTGCTCTACCTCTGAAAACAAGCAGGATCACTTTCACTATAAACTAAGATGCTGCAACAGGTTTCTGAAGGAAAATAAGCATAACCAAGAAGACACTCCTTAATAACCGTCCCGATAGTGTCCCGTACTTGGAGCTTTTAAAGATGTATAGCTCAAACAAGTTACATTAGTTGCGACGGCATACCAGACTACAAGAAACAGTCTCAAACTCCTTATAAAGCATGTAAATAGCAGAAAGTCAACAGGTAAATAATGTACCCTAGAAATTTCTAAACCTTATCATGCAACTATGTAAAACATAAATGTTGAATATCTAGTTGCTTACTCTCAATACGACGTAAGACTCTTAGTCAGAAGTACAATGTAAAACCCATTGGCGTACATTAGATATTTTAACACGAGCAACATGGATTTAACAGACAGTCATGTCAAATTACCTTTGGGATTTTCCAGGTAAAGTTGCTGAACCTGTTTCTCCAGCTCTTCCTTTTTCTCCTGGAAAGAAAATATTGAATAACAAAGTTTGAAACAGCCTTAAAAGTATATTCAGTATATTTTTATACTTCCACATTACAATGTATATCCAACAGAAACCATATTATCCACCCGAAGCAGATAAAACTAACATGCCTAAAAAGCTCCTGGATTCGATATGACCTCCTTTTCTACACAAGGACATAAAAATTAATGTTAGCCCTAGAAAGGACTTTGTCCACCTACGAATTTTTTGATAAAGCCCATCATATGTACACCTTGAACTGGTATACAATGCCCATCTGCTTTACGTAATACTGTCTATACAACGAAGAGAAAAATTGAAATAACTTTCCCTGTAAACGGTAGTGACAAGTCTTATCAGGATACACAAAGACATCAGCAAGTGTAGTCAGCAGACAAAAAATCAGGCAAACCTTGAGGAAGTTGTCATGGCAAGCAAAAAATCTTTACGTACCTTTGTAAGTGAGTCATACGGCAGCACATATTTAAGATAAATATCCTGAAGTTTGTTGACACGACCATGAGCCTAGGAAGGACATGTGTACATAAATGTAAACAAAAGATAAGATGGGGCGATAGTCTTCACTTCTGTGGATGTCCACACAACCACCTGCGGAGTCCACCAAAGTTGACATAGTGGCTGCGCTATTCTACACCCGAAAATTGGTCTAAAATAATAGTTTTATTGATAGCTATCTACAAGAAAGCAGCATGATTGATTACTACCTTAATGTATTCTTAGCCTAGCAGATTTCCATGCCAGGGTTAGGGAATTTTACTAAGAAGTGAGCACTCACTTAATGAGCATGGGCTCCCATTACTTTCTCTCACCTATAACATTCTTTTTGTGGTGACAAGGGTTTGAACTCATAATCACTGGCTTGCAAGATTGTAGTCGTATCCATTACAACATGTCGATTCAATGTTATCAAAATAACATGAAAAATAAGCATGAAAATTGCCATCATCATATGAAGCACGCTTACTATCTTTATAATCTAAGATGCCGACTTTCAAACCTAAATCAAAGGTCCATGCAACACTATTTCGTCGACAATCCGACGCCAATCTCCTTTTCATAAACTCATTGGTCCAAACAGCTGTGCCAGCACTGTGAATAATACAGTATAGGCGTGGCTTAACAGGACCACTGTATCACAATCTACCCCATTAAGTCCTGAGCAATAAGCAGAAAAGCACGTATCACTTTACAAGGCTCTGGTATGATCTGGCTAAGGATCGAGTTCATACCCTTCCGCGTGTAAAGTGCGCTCTCCACCGTCGGGCTATTGCCGCGTTACCTCGAGCTAGAACGGTACAAAGTTTATGAAGGTTTCAATTTGAATGGAGATACTCACACTTTTTGGAATGTGCAAATGTTCCGCCAGTTTTAACCACTTTCTGGCATTCTTCACCTAGTACCAGAAGGCAAGTATTAAGTATGAGGAGGTATGTATTTAATAGCATGAAGAAGTATGTATGAAATTGCATGAAGACGTATGTACTAAATAGCATGAAGAGGTATGTATTAAATAGCATGAAGAGGTATGTATTAAATAGCATGAAGAGGTATGTATTAAAGCAGATGAGAGTAATCTGTACAAAAAAAGTATTGACGACACTACTAACACACGCGCAGTGAAATGTAACGTATCCAAAAATGAACTTAAAGAGGTTCAATTAAACACATTACCACACATATGGTTATACAAAATGTACATGAAACAAATTTGTAATCTGAAATGCTGAAATAATCAGCGGAACAAATTTCAAAACCAAGAAAGAAATGAGTTTCGTAGAATACATTTAATAGATGGGTTTACTACACAAAACACCATTTAACTGACTTGATATATGCTCTAAATCAAAAAGCAGTTCGAGAATTCCAAAACATTTATTCAGTTAAAAATAATCTCGCATCCATTACTCCATGTTTCACAAACACAACCAATATTATGCTTCGCATTAAACACCGATCACCAATACCTACACGATATACGTAAGCATAAACATACACTGACAATCAAAAACATGCTTATAAGTGGAATGGTTTTGTGGCTGCTGGATATCCATTCATCACTTTTTACACAAGTTTTGGATGAAGAAAGGCAAGGCGAAGAGACGAAAAGCAAATTATAATAACAGGCCATCAATTTTTGAATCAGGGTCCCACACACTGAACATAGTGATTAATGGATATCATGTAGGTATGTCGTAATATATTTATAGGGTATGTCGTAATGACACAGTTGGTAAACCACCAGATATATGAACCAGAGGATCCTAGTTCAAATCCACGTCCGAGTTCAATTTTAGTTGCTATATCCCTGAAGTCCTGTCGCCTTATTTCTCCCTCATAACAGTGATATTGGCCATACTTCTGGGTAAAAAAGTTCACATGGAGTTATAACACGTTAATACTATTGGTGGTTGTGGGCTTGGATGATCTACTACCTACAACCTTGTTTTTATGGTCGACAAATACTTCATCATTTAGGATTTAAAGAGTAGGGTAATCCATTTAGAAACTCATATTACACCTTACAAAAATCATAATTTTTAACAGACCTGTTGCAGCCCACCAAATAACTGCATGGCCTCCGAAATTTTTAGTGGATCAATTTCACAGCTGCCAATCTGCAAATACAATGATATGTATTGTCATATAAGGGAAAGCATAAACAAGCAATACAAAGTAAATATTCAAATATTTTTGTTACAGACAGGGTAAAGTCACTCAATAAGCGAAAAAAGCAATAGCATGGCACCAGAACTCATGCTGTTTATATAAAGCACTGTTATATATAGCACCGCCATAAAAAACAATTTATAAACAGTATTTCTTACTTTCTGTTACATATAAGTGTATTTTGAATATTTCAGTGATGACACTAATTCAACATGATTGCAATTATATTTGCATAACGGATATAACAAAAAAACCCAATACGAAATGGTTATTAATGAGATATGCATAACCTTTACAAGTTGACGATAACAGGGCATGTCATAAGACGCAAATATAACAAACCTACTCGAGCTATTGCATTCTAGAAGACGTACACTTTACCGGGCAATCGGTTTAATGCCGTTATTTTTTAGTCTACTGAAACTTAATCTCTTCCTCCTCCCCTGTATCCTCCTTCATCTTCGTCTTCTTCCCCTTATTCTCAGTAGCCGGTAAAAATGACAAGTCTTAATAACCTCTCATTGATACTGAGGTAAACATTCTTGCAGTCGATTGCGATAAGGGTCAGTTGCGTGGTTTATCATCTCGACTGCCAAAACAAACGCTACAAAATACATTGCTGCTATCTTAAGCAGACTAACCAGTGGTAAACGTCTATAGTTCGTAGGCTTGTGTGACTGTGTGTGTGACTTTCTGCGTGTGACTGCCTGTGTGTGTTTGTGTGTCTGTAAAAGTAAGAAAAGGGTAGTTGCGGGGAACTTGGGATTGAAAACGTTTGCAATGCTTCTTTTGCCCCACGTCTAAGCTGTCAGAATTGCTTAAACTTGTGGGCAAAGTACTAAATCCTTTACATATACGACACCACTTAAGTATCAAAGTCCTTTTAATTAAAGGAATGGTTACCTTGCTTAAAACAAACAGTTAATCAATCAATTATTTCCGTCAATTTGCCCTAAAAAGACCAAAAGTACCTGAGGGAGAGATTCCATTTTCACCGACATTTCCTCCAAATATTTCTTCATCGCTGCGTGTTTCTGGGTACAGGGGCCAAACCTAAGATAAAGAAGAGACACAGTGAAATCAATTTGAACTTATCATGCAATTTCATCCTCTTAAGAGTCTCAATTTTTCTCTAAAAATAATTACCAAAACCGAGATAGATAAAACAACAGACAAAATACAATGGAATAGACAAAATTCCAAGTTGAAAAGTATGGTCTAAATGGCAACTACTGAACAAATTATCATACTAAAGGGAACTTGAAGGGTGCTTACGTATCGCTACAAAACAGCAGATGTCATCATCTAATAATGCCTCGCCAGTACTCTATCGTAATCTAAACATACCTCAGTCTTCGTTGTGTTAGGTTCTTGCCGCTGTGTATAATCAGGAACCAACAAAGGGCTGCTATATGGAAAAGTATGCGACAAGTTCTAGAAAATCATCATTGATGCGATAGAAATTAACCTACCCGAGTCTCATCTTGTGTACATATTGCATCTTGGTAGTGAACCTGATGTCCTCATTGATCAAGGTGGATGACTACAATTAAAAATGTTGAGTGAAATCATGAACAACGTGGAATGAACAGCTTTTACTGAATTATTCATATAGTAATTTATTTAGCAATTGCTAACTTTATCACCGTTTTATGAATTTATGGAGCTGTGATGTGAAAACAGAATATGATATTTGCTTTAGATCAAACTTCTAAACTGGGAAGAATTACCGACTTTGCCAAAAAATTCAGTCTTGTATTGGTTTTAAAAATGTGGTTTAAAAAACAGCGTGCATCTACTCTTCTGGGAGCAAAGTGGATAGTGATGTTAAAAAATACAGAACAAAACGGTTTCATATAGTTTCAAAAATGTCACTTACCCTCCATCCATCTGGTGGTACGACAACACAAATACCAGGACTCTCAACAGTTGTCTCAATTTTCTTTAAAAATTTAATGGGATCCTTAAACTCTTGCTCCATTGGTTTTAAAGTTGGACCCATGGGAATTCCTTTCTCGTACTTGCTACATGCCTGGGATTTCATTTTCAGACTACGCCTCCTATCCTTACTGCTCTGTGTAAAGGAATCCCCTTTATACGAATCATCCGACAACTCAGTCTCATCAGAAAAGACTGACACAACAATTTTTCCCTCGAACTCACTCACATGTCGTTTGGGGCGATTTTCATGACTGGATTTTGGCTTTTTAGAGCTAAATAATTTGCCACTTTTATTAGACACATTTTTTCCTTCCATCTTCTTAGCTTCACTCTCAGCTTTGTCACCTGTCGTCTGTCTATGTACCTTTGACTTCACTGCGACCTCTTCACTAAAAATTGAAGGCAATAATTCTCCATACACACAAGAAACATTGCAGTCGCTGTTGCTTTTCTGAAAATGGTCCTTCGGGTCAGAATTGAAGTCTACCTCTAAACATCTCCGCGATGTTGGTCTTGTACACACCTCGTCCAAAGGATCTTCGTGTAATACATTCTCTTGTTTGTCAATATCTGTCTTGACGACAGCAATTCTTCTAACATTCATATCATCGACAGACACAACAATATGCTCATAGTCCATAACTGTCACATCACATTCTTCAGAGGCAAGCAGGTCCCCAGAAGAGTTTTCAGTCTGTCCATGACCTACATTAGTAGCGTTAAAATCTAAGCTCTCAGTTGTCTTGTTATCGTCTACAGTTTTGGAAAGTGTCGTTATGTCTCCTGCTGGAGACGAAAGTTCGTCAAATTTTAACCTTTTGACTTTCTTTATGGTACTTTCAGGCGAATTCTTAGTTTTTGCACTCTTTGGGGAGGCTTTAACATTGACGTCCTTCGGCGAGGAATTAACACTACCTGATTGAGTATGCTTGTCGGTTGCAAGTTTTCCATTAGAACACTTTAGTGACGCTTTCGTATACTTGGGCTTGGGAGATCCTTTCTTTTTGGGGGGTGATCCCTTTGAGTCATCTGTTCTAGTGGGTGTCTTTTTGTGCAATGCCTTGGAGAATGTTTTAACCAACTTTGGTGACACCTTGAGTGACTTTGTGAAAGTACTAGCTTGATGGGAATGGGTATTACTTCGATTACTTGTCGATGCCTTTGTACCAGACTCTTTTGACAGCTGCTTTGCCTTATTTGTTTTCGACCGAGCTTTCACGGATGTTTCAAGCACAAAGTCAGTTTCAGTTTTCTGACGGACGCGTGTATCTGTAATTTTATTATCCAAAACTCGCTGATATCTTGTACGTTGTGAATAAACCCTCGTAAACGCCGTTTTTGGGGCTGATTGTTCACTTTTGGTATATATGTTGCTAGTATTTGTGTCCGAATTTACATGCTGTACAACACGGTCTGGTTGGGTTGGTGTGAATGACGAACGTAACACCTTGGGCTTAGGTGTAATACACGTTGATGATCTTTTTGGATACTGATGTCTTTCAATCATATTTTTCGGTTCTGCCTGGTGAGAGACATTGCTACTTGATTCTTCCGACGTTGAAGTGCCCTACAGATAACACAAACAAACAAAGCATTTGTTGGCATTTATATACCTTTACTTCTGCTACTGCTATACCTCCAAAGGCATATCTCAACAGCATATAGCTTTTTCATTTCCGTTACAGCTACACCTCCGTACGGAACAACTTCTACGGAAACGACCCACAGCTCTTCTCTTCTTTGCACTGCAGGCAAGCGAGATGTCGGGTGTCCATGGCCGGTATAACGGAAACACAAGATTCCTAACAAGTGCTTCACGCAAGGCAAAAGGATTTCATGAACAGGACCTCGTTCATGGCATTCTACTAACAACCTGTCGTTTAGAGTTTTAGCGCAAGGCTAAGCCGTGAATCGAATCACAACCGCACACTAGTAAACAGACAAGTTATTTTATCACAGCTTTTAACTAGCGTACAATTTTTACTATCAGTGCTGTTACTGTCGCCTATTACGAATCAAAAACAAATTGTTACATTAACTCCACAAGGTTGTCAGTTAATAACAGCCAGAGTACCCACTGTAGTTTATTAGAGACAAAATTTGGTAACTGCTTACTTTATTATGGCAACCGGAGACTTGACCGTTGGATTTGGGTACAGAATGACACGGTACATTGTGACGCAAGACAACCTACCCGGCATCGTAGACAGTACGTAGGAACCGAAAATCAAACTACAGAGAATCTACAATCAAACTACAGAGAATCTACAATCAAACTACAGAGTTGGTTAAATGTAAGGGTTGTATAATGGACGGTGAAAAAACATTCTTAAATGCATTTTCGGCCTACACGGTTTTAGTCAAACCATGAATGACTAGGATTTGGTATGTTGAAAACTCGCCAATGGGTCGTTTTCTTCTCGAAAAGGTTCATACGCTCACAATATTTGTAGTCTATCTGTTGTATATTAACCCCGGGAAACTGCATTGTTGCAAGTACAACTGATAATTTCATAGCATACAAATTAAAGCTCTCGGTAACGTGTATTTCATTTCCAAATCTGATCGAGCTTTGCATTCTTTTAACAGGCGATACCTGACCCCTGTAAATCGACACGACAGTAGGCCAACTGTCCAGAAATAGATAGAATTTGTGATCGATACTGCAACAAGGTTAGCATCTTCACAAATTAAAAGTAATGGTAATAATTGGTAACTAGCATAACTGTGTACATACTTGGGACTCCAACTTAGCAGGTGACTCTTTTGCGGGAGTGGACTTCGTTGACGACGATTGTCGACGGAAGAACGGGGAAACTGGATAATGCGCTTCTTCATCATCGGATGACAAAGGGGATGGTGGAAGGCATGGATTGTTTAAATATTCCAATTCTTTAGGAAGAGCTGAAGTTCCTGATCATAAATAAACACAATATCAAAGAGATTATAAAATAATCAACCACAAATCTATCCATAGCAGCGAATAATATTGCATGAGTGGCAAAAACTGACTATTAGTACGAATATGCATAATGAAATGCTGAGTTGGTGAGATCAACACTTATCCTAGCCAAGCACTTCAAGCTAATCAATTGCACTCATCGTACTTTCTAAAATTGATACAAATGATTTCCAAGCTGTTAAGACATTAGGCTCAACTCCTGATCATATGTTGACGTCTGTGGTGGGTTCAGGTACAAGAAGAGAATTCGTTCTACCATAATACGAAATTTTACTTTAAACTCTGCTGTAAACTTAAAATCAATTTCGGAAAACTTGTAGTGTCAAGACAATAATTCGCTAAAAAGTCTATCATAAGCTTGCACTCGATAGATGTACAACATGTTTGCTCTTGAGTAAAAGTAAGGAGTCCATAATTCCCAAAAGACAAAAAAGGGAAACCTAGAACTGAATAAACGAATAAAATATACCTCGAAGGCATAGAAATTTAATGAAGTCTTCAGTTTTCGGTCTTTCAGAGAGCGGAGTTGAAATTTGTTTCAGTAGAAGACTACAAACCAAACAAAAAAAATATATAACGTAAATATAAGATAATTCACAATAACCACAAATATAAAATGTATTTTGCATTAGTCTCAATAATTTGTCTACAAAGCACAAAAGTCCAAATAGATTACGTCAATAGGGTCTCTTCAAGCTTTAACAATTAAACTTCCATTCAATAACCACATTTCATACCAAGCGCACTGACAACGCTGATCATTAATATAACATTAAACACAAAACAGGATTTTCAATATTTACAGAAAGTTATTGTTGAATGTTAAAACTAATGTGTCTAAACCAAAATTCTCATCTATTATCCAATTATACTCATATGGCATATATTGTAAAGTGTATACTCTTCCATACAAACGTTCTACATACCTGCTTGGGCTGCACGGTTGGGAACTTGCAAATTTTCGTTGGGCAAGCATTAATTTCTCTACCCTAAAGTTTAAAGGAAAAAAATCCAAATAACATGAAATCTGATATTCAAGAAAATCAGTTACATAGGTACATAGATAAGTGCAGCATCTACATTCACCAGCACGCCCCCTGCACTGAATACAGAAATAACTGACAAAACGGAGCAACAACAGAACGGTATGACAAGATCTACAATGAAGGCATGAAGCCAAGTCATGGCACATGAAAAAGTGGCTTGGCTACATCTAAACAAAGGACCATGATGAATGAAAGCAACATTGCCATGGAAGGCATATAAACCACATGGAGTTGTGAGCTATGGGCAATATGTGGATGTGAGGTTGGGTTCTATAACCTTATTAAACTATAAACAAATGAAAATTGCATACTTCTCTTTTTTAATCTTCTTCTTTGTCTCTGGACTTTCTGGATTGTCACTTTCCGTTGCCTTGTCTCCCTTACTTCGTGGTCGTTTATAATTCACTTTACTTTTAGCAATTCTTGGTTTTTCTTCCCAAACAAGATTGTTTAATGTAGCAGAATTACTAAAAGTGTTTCTTTTCTTTGGCACACTCTCTTCATCATTCTTAACTAAGTAACTCCTTGTTCTCATTTTGACACACTTTTCCTGTTTCTTTCCCTTTGCATCTTTCCTGCCCAGTCTCCCTGTACCATCAAAAGATGACCTACTTACATTCTTTACTTTACCACAGGATTCAACCACTTCATCTGGTCCAGATCTCCTTGCTACAAGTAAAATAAATGTTAATATCATATCACTTGAAAAGGTAATCACATATGCAAAGAACCCAAAAGAAAGTGAATAGGAGATATATGAATTATAACCAAGGTGTTAACTCACTAACCCTGTTTTGTTAATGTAATTAATCCTATGCTTTGCAGAAGAATGTGAACATTTCTCCTGTGGAAATGTTGCAATATTTTTGTCCCGTAGTGTACATATACAATAGCATGTTCATAACCCATGTTCAAGATTTCCAATCTTGATATCACAGATAGGAAACCCAAGCAAAATAACTACCAACATAGCAACATTGCCGATAGAAAGGGAAAGCAACTGGGTATCTCGTAGAACACTGCAAATTATCAAGAACTGACAATTCACTACTCTGTTCGAACAATGTCTATTATCAATGAAATTCAACTATTAATCAAATTCAACTATTAAATGTCTGTGGTTGAACAGTGTTTATCGTTAAACGAACATTCCTAAGTTCCTCTTGTTGAACAATGTCTATTGTTAAATGAAGTTGAACTATTAAGTACTTCTGGTTCCAGAGGCTCATAGGGATTCTCTGACTTTATTTCTTTAAACAGTGATTGTTGTGAAGTGTAAGCTAATGCAGTATAAATAAACGTCTGACATTACAATGTCATCCACCTGCCCGAGGGATAATGATCAACTTCATCCTTCTGTTGTGTCATATTGCAAATTTGTTAATAACTGAGTCAACACCAACTCATATCTTTCTGTGTGACGCTAGACGCTAGTACGAGTCTTTCCTGACTCATTGTACTTCGAAAAAAAGGGTTTTATATGTCTTAGAGATGATGCTGAACGCTCACAGGTGCAGCTGGTGAAAGAAAGAGTTTTGTCATCTGGGCAGTTGGTCCATTTAGATTCCCAGTTATCAACCTAATGTGAAACACTGGTCACATTTGCTAGGGCATCTATATACTAAATACAGAGCTTGTTGAAGTTCTCCTTCCAAGGCTCGTCAAGTCTTAGTATGTTGATTTGTTGGACTTTGGTAGTTTGTACATCTGATCCATTACCATCCTTTTGAGAAAGTCCATTCTTTCACTTCACTGAAATTTGAATATCTAGCCTAGTTGTTGAAGTTCTCCATCTGCCCCATGTATACTCTCTACTAGCCATTAAGGAACTTAATTAACCCTGCATGTATTTTGTTGACTACAGTGTTAAACAGTGTTAAAGATACGACAATAATGTCACAATATTTTCTGAGGTTTTTGTAATTTCAGCAAATTCAGCTCTTGAGCAAACCTAAAAATTGACCATCGCCAATGCAAAAGTGGGGAAGGACTAGATCTGCCCCTGCAATATAATGTAATATAATATAAACTTTAAGTACTAAAGGTGTTTTTATAGCTAACATAAATTTTAGTGACAATTTTATTGGACCAATACTATTTGTTTTCTTACCAGATTTTCTGGTGATGAATGGTTTTTTTGTTCTTCTTTTCCCATTTCCACTGTGATCATCATGATCTGAATAAATATCTCCAGTCTCGGTTTCAGCTTTTCTCTTCTTTGATGAAGTTTCTTTCTTCTTTATTTTTTCATGCTTTGCACTTGTTTGCCTTAAGGAGGCATAAAGTGCTCTCCGTAAGGCCCACTCTTCTTCTTTTACTGCAGTATAATCCTAATGAAAATCAAGCAAATTTAATAAAAGATGGTGGATGGCAAATAAATACAACAAGATGACCAAAATAAATGGGAACAGAATGAGGTATTAATAAACCTTTGTTGTTAAACCACTTTTTTGGAAGGCCGTGCCTAGCAGTTTTGTGTGACTGAGTTTTGAGTTTTGTGTCACAGGGCATTATATTAAGTGCTCTGTTTTCTTGTAATTACTTTGCGAGTAATGTTCTCCAGATGTTGTTCAGTGGTGACAACATAGATGGGCTGACAGCTTACTATTATGTTGCATTTTGTAGACGAGCATCAAAGACTTATTGTATTTTATACGTATTGAATCTACAATCATACAATGCTGGACTAGGCAAGCTTAACAGGACAAGTGTGGAAGACGCGATCCATGGTTACAAGGAGAACATCAGGCTGGGTGGATACCTTCCGCCCACTAGCATCGACAGCAAAGGAAGGTCGCTGCCAAGAAAGGCCAGGTCATGACTAATGGGGATCAGATCCAAGATGCAATGTGGCTCGTTACATACACTGGATCCTGACTGTTTGCATGGAGAAGCCCGGCAACTTCCATATCAGTGACAAGATGTTTCCTCCACAATAGTCTTGGTGCAGACCGTGGCATTTTCCAGCCCTGTGGATGCTGACTCCAGAATACCAGCTTAAGGAGTCTAGACACCTGCATTCAGCACCAATGGCCAAACCAATGGAGGTGATTCTTGCGAACAGCTGTGTTTGGACAGTTGGCTGGTTGCAACACCTTTGGTGGATGATGTCATTTCTCTGTCGATCAAACAAACTGATGCCGAGCATGATATGAAGACAACGCATCTGGAAGACTTTGAGCAGTCATAAATCGCCTGCTGAGAAAGTCCAGCATTCACATATGTAGAGCAGGACAGCCATAATTGAACTGTTGAAAACTCACATTTTGGTCATGATGGAAATGTCCCTGCGCATGAACAGACTCAGACAGAGGTGCCCAAAGTGGAGTTCACCTTTTGCAATGCACACATTAGTTTCTTCTGAGCAAGAAGAGCTGCAGGTGAATACAGAACCAAAGTATGTGAACTTCTTAACCTGCTCTAAGCCCTCGCCATTCAGATGTAGGCTCATACCAGTCTTTTTGGCACTGATGCACAACCCGACCTTGCAGGCTGCCAAGTTTAAGCTGTCAATAAATTGCTGCACTTCTTGTTCAGTTTCTCTGAGATATGCAAGATTATCAGCATAGCTGATATCAGACACTCTTACACCTTGTCTTCCACGCACAGCTTTGGAAAGAACCCAGTCAAGAAGGCATCTAACCAACTTCAGTGGCAGGCTTTCATCAGAGACTCATGTGCTGCCAGCAACAACTGGACCAGTTCACCGCGCTAAGTCCAAGTAAGTGCATTCAGATCCAGGGATTAAAAATTTCTTTTGAGGGAAACAATGTTGCATGATAAGATGACAGACAAAAATAAAAGACATAATAAAAAAGCTAAGGAAATGAGAGGACAATGGACTGTTCAAGTTGTCAGAATAAACACCAGCAAATGGATGAAACAAGCAACAGACTGGACACTAATAGGAGGAAAACGAGCAAGAGGGAAGCCAAGAAAGATATGGAAAGATGACATCAAGCAGGTTACATGTGGATGAAAGTGGTGCAGAACAGAACTAAGTGGAAAAAGATGTGGAGGCTATCTGCCAGCAGTGGCATGACAGGCTAAATGATGATGACCATGATAAATGCTGTACGCAGGTGACATTGGACAATCTCAAGTTGCAAATATGGCAATTAGCAAGTTCTTTTGGCTGACAGAAAATATATAGGGCCAAAAAGAACACATTTTTTCAACAATTTGTGCATTTACAGGTATCCATATATTTGATTGCTGTTGTTATTTTGAAGTAGTTCCACCATACAAAGGTATACATTGGTGATGTGATTTTCCCTACCTATTGTGCCATATGATCTAGACAGTGCCATTGAACATTCTTCTCATTTGTTTGCACTCAGAACCCTATATGGTAATTGAAACAATTATTGCATTTGCTGCACTGTTCCTTCATAGTTGGGTACGGAAATCCTTTAATTTTGCAGATGATGCTGAGAAGAAAATAAGTAACCCAAACTGTATGTTAACTTGAAATGCCTGGCTTTATGGTACAGCAAATAATCACAAGGACAGAGGGACTGCTGAAGAAACAGACAGGAGGTTTCTCGTGTGTTGGAACCGATAATAATAGCAGCTTCATAAACAACAATGGAACACCAATACTTTTTCAGCTGAAAAGGGAGAGGGTAATGTGGTCATTTATCATTATTGCATTATGTCACAGTTATCATAATCACCATAATTCTGCATATAAAAGAGAAGAGGTGAAGATACTGAATCCATATTGAGTGTAGTATTTCTAAACCATGCAACCTGTTCTGCTCGTATATCTTCCATATACACATTCAATGTTGAGTATAATCATGTACAAAATAAAAAACATTTTCATCTTCATTATTACAATTAGCAATGAATATTAGCATTGAATATTAGCATATAATACTTACAAGGACTGGCTTTATGATATTTCTCCTTGGCCTTGTCCTTAAGCTCATGTTTGAATGAGCAAGAACTTGCCTGTCAGTACTGTTCATTGGCTAATAAAATAATATAAATAGAAAACATGCAGGGGAAATTAGGCTATATCAACAGAATGATCTTAAGGTGATTAACAAAATGCTTTGAGAGGATCTCTATTATCCCCAGGTAACAGTATGTCCAGAAATTCCACTAGTCTTAAAGAAATTGAAAAGATAAGCACAGAATAAGTATGAAGGGAATATATTTCAGTGAAACAACAAGTTAAAAGTTCTTTTCACGAAAGAACCATTGGCGAATATTTCATCTTATGTCAACAAAAGAAGGAATGTTCAGCTGCGTGACCAGAGAAACTAAAGTGGGGAAGCAAGAATTTCCGGAGGTCTGGAGGCCTTGTCCCCCATACAATTTTTTGAGGCCCATCCCTTGCTTTGGCTCTGAATACATCTCCTGTTACCATGCTTACCACTAGTGATAAGGAACCTGGATTATTGTGAGGCAATTAGTCTATAAAACAAAGTACTGAAGGAAACTTAAGAACCGTCTTTTGACAAAATGGGGGGCAATTGCCCCCACACACCCCAAATCCCCACCATTGGTAATGTTGAGATTGGAATAATAATCAAATAAAATATACAAAAGCAATCATAAAATTAATCTATACCCAACAAAAAGAGATAACTACAGTGTTTATAATTATATAGAGAGAAAGGTTGCAAATAATTGCAATTATTTCCATTGGGAATACGTATATATAATATATATACGTATATACACAGAAAAATGAATTTCCCCTTACGAACCGCTGGGTTTTGTCTTGTGATACCAAGGACTTTGAATGTCCTTCACCAAATCTTTGTGCCGTGATTGCATGGAGGTTTGAGTGTTGACTGTCTGAGGGTTGCCAGTTCGAGCCTGGTCGGCTCCCACTTAGTGCGGCTATTGTGGTAATGCTC
>JANTCA010063411.1:0-16369 GCA_024741275.1 Chironex yamaguchii | reverse complement strand
GAGGGGGGGGGTAAATATTCATATTGATAAACGGGGGTAGGGTGGAAACAAGTTGTTTGGGGGGTTTAACATAGGACGAATCAAGTGGATTCCAACAATGCAACAGACAAAGATAGGCATCTAACTTTACTTTCATCTATGAAGTCTATTAGTGGGAAAATTAGTTTTAGCACTTCGGCGCCTGTATATCATTGCTTATAATCACCCTGCAACGGATTTGTTGAATCATGTTATTATCGTGCAGACTTTTCTGTTGATAAGTCAATTTTTGGGGGAAGGAAGGAGAGTGAGGTGGATGTTATAAGGTAAGAGCAAATTTTTGACACACCCCCAGCCTTCATCTAGAAATGAGGCCACCATAACAACAGCGTGATCGGCACAAAGTTCGCTTATGAGCTCAAACGTCTTAACTTGTATTTTAGGTGGATCATAAGACTCTAACAAACGACGATGAAGGAGTTTATATTTTACTATGATGTTATCTGTCCTTATGCCTACTTGGCCTCTCGCTTGGTTGAAGATGTTGCTCAAAGAGCAGGAGCACTTATAAAATGGAGACCAGTTTTACTAGGTGAGTTGATGATGGTTATTTGCGTTGCTGTCAAACGAACGTCGTTTGTGGTGATGCTATTGTGCTGACATTATGATCTTGCTCGTTATCTTATTCATTTGGTATTAGAAAATTTCAGCGTGCAGATACTGTATTTCCGGAAGCAAGCACATCGTAGAAATAAGCACTTGCCTCATGGCATGCACATGAAGCCATGATGATTAGCTATTAGATGTAATGAACGCCCCCCAACGTAAACACCCCTTCAGCAACCCACTGATCCCCATAAATTTTAATTAACTTGAACGCTGGGTTAAGGCTTATCCAAATGTGGTGCTCCCTCGTTTGGAGGAAAAACTTGGTGCACTCATTGCCTTAAACAGCAATCCCTTCCAAGTAACTTGCGAGGGTTAGATCAAATCTAGAGCTCAACGCCAGACACGCAGATGGGCCAACGAATACTGGGAGAAGCTTTTTACTGTCATCAAGAGTGGGAGAGATGATGGTGACATCAAGCATATGAACTCCTGAACGTTAACACTGCTTGCCTTGTAACACACAAGTGCAACCACTGGCAACAAAAAACTATTCCGCACAATATACACAGTGCCAAAATATTAACTTTGTAACAGAACAAGGAGGATAAAGGCGATTGTAATAGTTGTCAGGGCATATCTCTTCTGTGTATTGCCAGAAAGTCTCTGCCAGAATATTGCCGAAGGGGCTTCAGTTGCATGCAGAGTGGGTCTTGCCAGATAGCTATTGTGGCTTCTGTGCAAAGAGGTCTACTGCAGGTGTGATTTTGCCCTAAAACAACTGCAGGAAAATGTCGTTAGCAGCAGAGACCTTTACATATTGCCTTTGTGGATCTCACAAAGCTTTTGATATGGTCAGCAGATCTGGTTTGTATCACGTGCTGAAAGCAATTGGCTGTTTCCTGCTCTGTCATGACTAACTGAAGCATTTTGTGATGACATGGAGTCCCAGTAAAATATGATGGCTCATAATCGAGCAGTTGTTGCATTACTAACAGTGTGAAGCAGGGCTGTGTTCTGGCTCTCACCCTGTTTGTGATCTACTTTGCTGTCTTGCTGAAAGTTGCATTTGGAAACTGCCCTGGAGATGTATCTTTTCATTGGTGACCAGATGGTTCCATCTTCAAGCTAGGTCGTACTAAGGTACAGCACTTAAACTGCAGACAACTCCTGTTTTCAGCTGATGCTGCAATTGCCTGATTTCTGGCAGGACTCTATTTGCTGAACTCTAACTTTTAGAGATGGCATAACAAAGATATAAGGTAATTACCAACGAATAAATAGGAAACTTTACTAAGGACTTTAGCATACAGAAACCTACTTTCTTTGGATTTGAGAAGCATACTTGCCACAACTAATATGGTTTGTAATGCTGGTCATGGTAAAGGAGCAACAGGCAAGAAGGAATGAACATCAGTGCAGCAAAATGCATGTCCTTCCACCTTCATGCCATTATCATAAAAGGAATGACCTCACACGTAGTGATCCCATTTTATTCTGTTGAGCAAACAACATTGTTGAAAAAGGCAGCAATCTTGAGAGAAAGAGGTATCCATCAGTGAGTACAAAGTTGGCCTTTCTTAAGCATGAAACATTAAACATGAAATCAGCATGGAAAGTTGTTCTTCAGCATAGTCAAGGGAAGGAAAATGTCATTTCAGTCACATCAGCAGGTCAAATAATCGCTTTACCAGTATCCTTGATGGCTATATCAAAGACACCAGAAGCAAAGGTGGAGGCATTGTTCGAATGACATCAGAGAGTGGAGCAACAGATCACTGGCAAAATGCAGAAGGTCAGCAGATCACCGAGGCAGATCAAGCTGTCTTGTGTGGATGAGGATGGGACTCAGCAAGGCAAGGAAAATGGTCAGTACAAGCAGCTTAATTTCATTAACATCACCAACAGCTTGATGTAGCTAACCATCATTAGTGTTCTTATTTTTAAAGTTCCCACGAGTTAAAGTCTCAGTAGAAAGAATCAAAGTTTTGGCATTTTCACCCTTCTCTCAAAGCAGTAGTGCTGTTACACTTTCCTTTGCAACCTGCTCTGGTAGCATATATACCAGCATTCTTGATGTAGTCACACTCTGACTCCTCTATGATTTCCTGACTGTATACTACCGCCTGGATGTAGCTTGTGAAGCCAGTTCAGAAATTTTCTGACAAATCATTGGGATGTTGCCTGTCATGTAAAATGGAAATATGATTTTGGAAGGGTCTTTGCATTGTCTGTGAGATCTGTTGGATATGTATCTTTGACTGATCCTTTATGGTGATAGAACATGAACATTGTGTGACCTATGTAGTGGCTGGCTGCTTGCAACCTGTAATTTCTCCATTGCTCTCAGTTATGCCAGGTTCAAGACCAAATATTGCTGCAGATTATCGGGCATTCCTTGCTTTTTAGCTGCTTATGTTTTTTGTCATAGGCTTTGAAGGCAATAGTTGTGTAAAGAATAGATTTTTGGTGAAAACAAGTGAAAGAGCTGAAGACTAAAATTATTAAAATATTAGGTTTGTGTCTGTGGTTCATGGGTTATTTAGGCTTTAAATATGCTTTTATTGTTGTTACCATAATTTTTTCTTGTCAAGATGTTCCTCAATTTGTAAAAATTAATTGTTAAATAATGTTACCAGGTTCTATGCTGTTCAATCATTCATATCTTTTGTTGCATTGAAGTGGTAATTGCAGTGTTGTTATTTTCTAATGAATATATAAACTTTATTGCTATCATTGTGAGCAGTTGGTTGTACTTTTAATTGATGATACAGTATTCATGACCCTTAGATCTGATGCAATTGGTGAACTGTCAATGTTCTATGCTATTGCTAAACTGTAACCTGCCAATTTTCATGAGAAATAATCACTTTTAACCACTTAAAATTCTCAAAATAAGCAATTAGTAGCCTAATGGCCAGCTGTTAAAGCAAGTGGAATTTTCAAGTGACCAGAATCAGGTTGGTGATGAAGAAATGAAAGCAGCTTTCACCGTTCTTTTGTTAGAGGTCTCTTAAAATTATTAAAGAAAAAGAAGCAGGGAAAGAGGCGAGAATGGGTGGCAGACTCCATTTTCATCACTAAAAATTCCCCTCTTTCTTAAATGGCTGGCCATTATGCTGAAAATAAAATTGGCAGTGGCAGAGTCAGTGCAGGAAAATGTTCTGCAGACCTCATATGAGTAACCTCGATTATAAAGACTAATAAGCATGAGGGAGGCTATGTGTCGACTTCTTTCAAAAATTCTGATCAGACAGATGTTTGGTTTCAATTCAAAATGTTTTTTGTCTGAAAACCAAAATTTGATGAGAATTTTAACGCTAAAACAGTAGAATATGATGCAAATTTTAACAAGTTTCCACTATCAAATATGAACATTAAATTCTTAAAAATATGACTTGCTTCAGTTTAGGTAAAACCTGTTGCAATAAAATAATTTCAATGATATATATTTTATGCAGTTCTTCCATTGCCATTAGCAGTTCTTTTGGTACAGTTGTTCGCTTTATATTGGTTTTGTGTTTCAAAGTCTAGAGTCTTAGGATTTGCCAAAAATGATGGGCAGGGCTATGAAAGCATACATACATACATACATACATACATACATATATACATACATACATACATACATACATACATACATACATAAATACATATATACATACATACATACCTACATACATACATACATACTTACATATACATATTACATATAATGCAAAGTTGCTATAACTGCAGCATCACTACAATGTTATTTATTGTGATCTTCTTGCTACATTTTAGGAGGAATTTATAAAGCTACAAAGGCATCCACTGAGAATGCAAGTAGCATAAAAAGTGGGATGTGTGATGCAAAAAGAGCAATTGTCTTCAAAGGTATGTTTTATCATTGTTATGAGAAATAATTTCTGTTAGTGCTTGTAGTACATTCTCTGGTGCCTGTAGGACAAGCTCTGCAAGTATTTTAGGCACTTTTTATAGTCAATTAAGCCTGACAATAATATAGTGCTGTAGAGCAAGTCTTTAACCCATGAAATACGAAGTTAGTACTCTCTGGAGCAAGAACGATACATCTATGAATTGTAAGCGTTCAAGGCCTTACTCATGGAACATAACTGCGATAAGACTGGTGTAGTGATGCAATCATCAAACCATGACCTCTCAAATTTACCTCTGAGAAACAACTTCCCGGTAGCTCTGTTGTCAGAGCATCTGACCAGTAAGCACAAGGTCACTGGTTCGCTCCTGCCCTGGTTGTACAATTTGTTTCTCAAAGGTGAATTCGAGAGGTCATTTGATGACTGTGTCACTACACTGGCAGACTAAAAGAGGTATATGACAATGGATATTTATAAGTTTTGGAAAGCCATAAAATATATAGTACATGTGATTAAAGCTACTGTAAAGTTTGTTTACTTACTGTAGTAGGTGGTATTATCAAAGATAAAGTAGTAGATAATGACTCAACACATGATAAAACTCTTTTGAGGTGTCTTGTTTAGTAATTAATTGATTTAGTTTGATTTAATGTCTGAGATGTGATTATGATATGATTTGATGTTATTTGTTTCACCTTGACATGATTTGATCTGCCTTTGTTATTTCATTTTTTGCATTGTGCTCTTCATTCTTTATGTATTAACTCATCTTACTCTTAATTTATTTTTGCAAATTATTTATTCCTTCTATATTTTGTTTCTGTATGATAAAAAATAATTTGATTTTAAACAAGTACAGGTAAAGTGTCAGATGCTGCTACCTTTTGTACGGAACATTATTTTGAATGATATTTTTTTACTTTTAACCTTGTTTATTGTGCGTATCTTGTGCAGAAGTATAAATACACCCTATTTACTGTTCAATGGTAATGTAAAACCAAAATATTGCTTTTCAGATTTGATGAGGTCATACCTAAGACACCAAATGCCATGTAATCCTTCTTTTGGTATGCAGAGTGACAATTCTCTTCATGCAATGCGCTTGTTGGCTGGTACATTTGCTGACAATAGTGAGCAGAGGGTCAAGTTAACACATGTACTTTTCAAATCATTGTGGGATCAACAGCAAGGTGCATATTTCGTACTTCTTTTCTAGACATGAAGCATCCCATTGTATTTGCAGATGGTGGTATATTGTGTCATAATATCTAAATGACATTAAGTGTGAAGTCTGTATCCAAATCAGCACTGGTATATGGAATTGACTTTCTTTATGAAGCTGTATAGAACCAAGGATTAGTCAGTTAAAGAGAATTATTGTGAATTTTGTATTAGCAGTTTGCAAAGCATTTTCTTTAGATATAATTTAAATATAAAAAGCTTTTAAGTATTTTTTTAGTGTTATGTCACAAATTTTCAAGGCGATTTTGTAGTTTTGTACCACATAAGGATTGTTCAAATATAACTTGTGAACTTTCTATTGTGAAAATAACTTTAGTTCGAAAGATTCAATAAGATGCAATTCTGTTGCATGGTTTGGCCCAGCATACTTCAAAGAGATCTCAGGGGACAATTAAGGCATATGTAATATATTTACTGTTTTCTGCCCAATATTTTTACCATAATACTTTCCTGGTAGCTTGCTCATGAAAATTTAATTTGTTGAGAAATATCATGTGTGATTGGAATCATAGAAAACTGTTTTATTTGACACTTGGTAGTACTTATATTTTCCTGTTGTATATAGCCATGTGCTTATGCTTTTAAAGGTGAGATTATGATAATTCAATTTTTGTCTAACTAGAAAAGATAGTTATCCATACCTTTTATGTACTTGATACTGAGAGACAGTTATGGAGGAGTGGACAAGTGACATCGGCTTTCTATCCAAAGGTCGCGGTTTAAACCGAGCTATCGGTAGTGACAGGAAAGACATCCCAATTTAAATGTCTTTTGCCAATGTGAACAGTTCACACAGTGAGACACCATCTAAGCCCTGAATTAGGGGGTAAAAACAGAGATAAAAACAAAGAACACTAAGGAAATATTGGACATTGTTATACATATAGCATTGGCAAAAAATAGCACAGTATCACTATTTTATTCCCTTCCATTACTGTTTATTGTGGAGTTACTTGATGTAACTTTTGTTGGCTATCATGCATGTTAATTTATCCATGTTATGACTGAGCATGCAATATCTTTTGCACTCAAATGAATCATGTTTAACATTTTGGTGGGAAAGTGATTGTCAACTGTATATTCTTCTTGAAACATAATGGTAATGGTATTACCTTTGGAATTCAAATTGCAAGCCAATTTTATTTCCTTTGATAGATATTGGGGAACCAAATGTTTTGCAAAAGGTCGTCAATGAGAATGGATTCAACCTTCAAGTTCATAAAATAATTGATGATGCTAAAGTCAAGCAAATTCTAATTGACAATACAACAGAGGCAGTCAATAGAGGAGCATTTGGAGTACCAAGGTGCTGATAGTTTTTCGAGTATAAGTTGATGTGTTTACTCTTTTAGCTTTGCCTGTTGGTTACTTTGTACAGTTGGTTACATATCATTCTGCATTACACCTCACAGTAAGACATCCTATTGACTAGTATCTTGCATATCAAACTGGAGTTATCAGGGTGTGTAAATTCAGTGTTTTTATGTGATGTAAGAGATATTTGCCCTGACAAATTGTTTATTGCCCTCTGGGTCATGAATCACATTTAAATCTTGAAGTAAGAGTATTACTGTGCATCTAGTGGCTATGCTTATTCAAAACTATATCTCTTCTATATATGTGCTATGCACAAGAGTTTGGCATATACTGTACTAGACATATTTTAAACATAGTTTGGTTTCCTTGATGTTTATCTTGCAAAATGCATACAACATTGTTATACAATTGTTAACCATGATTTCTATAGTAATGTCAAAAAAGGAGCAAATGATAGTAGAACCAGTTATAAAATTTTATGAGGACAATATTAACAAATAGACATTCTTGTGAGCACGATATAAAGAAAGGGGATATAATGAAGGAAAAACAGTCTGGATAGGGCAAGAGTGGTATCCTACAAGTTTTTAACCACTCTGTGAAATGTATGTCTTCAAAGCTAATTTTTGTAGACCCACTTCTTGGCTGGCATACTTGATGCTTATTTGTCTAAAAGGCACAGAGATAGTAAAGAGTTTCCTTGAAAACTTCCCCCAGATTTCACAGTATTTACTTGGTAGTATCAAGTTTACAAGTTTACAAAAGAAAAACTCCAGATACTTTGAATAAATGTTCAAATGTTATTTGCACAATGTCCTGAAAAAATGCAGCTATTTATTGTATTTCTAGTTTTTACAGTTTGATTTGAGGCCATTTATCTAGCAAATGCTATAAGGTGATGAATGGTGTCTGTCAAATCTTTCTTTCATGCAAGAACAATGTCACTAAAGATCTCATCATTCATTTAGAGTGAAGCCAGTTAAGGACGTTTTGAGTTTGCTAAAGTTTCATATTTCTTCTACAACAGAAACTGGAGCAGTCAGCAAAAGTCTACAGGCTTTAGGAACTCTAAGGAAAGCAAAGCGGGGCTCATCAGAAAATTTGGCTGACTTTTGATCAGAAATTAGATTTTTGGTCGCTGACATTGTGATAAGTATCTCCAGTTCTGCAGTCAGGACACTGAGTCCAATTTGATGGAAACAAAGTGAACAAAGTGCACATACCGTATACAGTATATAAATTTAACGTGTTTTGTAGTAATTACAATCCATTTGCTGACAGCTTTATACGTTGAGACAAATTATTTTTCCTTTTTTAGAACAAACCAAGTTGACAGAGACTAATATTGTGCACATGCCATCCCAATACATCAAATCATGATAGTGGTTTGTGTATGAATAATTGTCTCTCGGCATGATGCCGTTGATACTGTAAGATGGGTTTTTGGCAAGTCTCTTATGGCTTGAATTTTTTCAAGTCAGTGTTGTAAAAAAGTTCAGTACTAAACATTTTAGATTGTCAGTTGGAACAAATATTTCAGCCTTCTAAATTCGAGCGATTGTCTTGCCGAAGGTCTTGCAGCATCAGAGAAGATCAAAGAACCATAATTTCCAGGTTTTGAAAAAATTGGCCCTCTCTTAGGTTACCCTTTCTGAAAGAGGGTAGGGCAAGAGCTTACGTTGCTTTACAACATTCTGACATTTCTCTAGTCTCACACATCCACACCCCTGAATTTTCGGAAGCTAGACTTTTTTCACATCTCGTAATTGATCTATGGTACATGTACGCTGTTAATCTCATCTTACAAAGTTTTTGCTTGATGCTCTACAGTTTATGTAAAGTTAATCTGGATGCATATCTAATCAAAATGTGTGGGGATCAGTAAACCCGGACGGGAAATTTCACGAAATATGGACATATGCTTATACAGTTATTTGCCCCATATATCATTGCCAGTCAAACAGAATTGTTCCCAATTTGCTGAAAAGTTATACCTTCGTTTTCGTGGCATCCAAGAGCAAGTGTTCATTCTCTGAGTTTCCAGATGTCATTATACGAGACTGAGAACGAGACAAATACGTTCTTAGAATGGCAGTGCAAGACAAAGATGTGAGGGGAGGAGTTTATCATGGAATTTTCGCCTACCCTTAGTGTGGTCGTTGGATGATGATGGTGGTGATGAGAAAGGAGTTACTAATAATGATTATGGTTATGAAGACGATGATTGCTATTTTTATCGTACCTTGTTTCTTCTCAGCTTCTGGGTGAATGATAGACTGTTCTTTGGGTCGGATCGTCTTCATTTCCTGGAATGGGAACTTACAAATAAGAGAGTGGAGGCTACCCGCTTGCTGGAGAAGCCAAAATCGGGAGTAAAACACAAGAAATTGACAATATTTCATGATGTAGCAAGCCCGTGGAGTTTTATTGGTTCCAAGCAGGTAGCTAGCTTGGATTTTAAAAATCTAATTATGTTGTTGATGTCAATCCAGTTTTGTATGTATTTGACACTTTTTAATATTTGATGGTGGGTGGGAGTGTCACGAACCGAGTTACTACCTATTTGGGATAGAATGAAATGTACAACTCACACTTTCTCACGAGTGAAGCACTCCTACAGTAGCTGCATTAGAGAGTCGATAGACAAGATATATCATAGCTTAAACCGTTGCTCCATGGTTCTCTCAATGTTTGTGTCTCTGTGTGGCGATTTGACCCCAAAGATGCAGTATAAATATTGAACATGACTGAAATAGTTGTATTGATTTAAAACCGATAGAAGGACTAGACACAAGAGGATTGTAAAGTGTCTTACAAAGTAATTAAAAGGAGGCTTTAAAATTGCAGTATGCTTCTCGGTGATGTGACCTAAAACAATTTTGAATAGTCAGCGTATTATGCTCAGAAGAGTATATCGTTTGGATACAGATTTTTACTGAAAGATATATATGCGATAGTGCCTCTTGAGTGTTAGTATTCGAAACTCTTGTAGCATGATTCTTTGTGCGTTGAAAGAAAATTTGTGTAGCTGAAAGTATCATTGTTGCCCTTACTCTAGAATCGCAAGTTTTTAGTGCTATATGGCCAGAAGAGTTGAGAGCATTTAAGTGGCCTTTTAAAAAGAGTGTCATGTCTTGGGGCTTTAAATTCAAGTCAGCAAGTAAAGCCAGTAGGTTGCTGCCTTGGGAAAATGGACTTTGAGAAGCAATTTTACGAAGAAGAAACTAAGAAAATAAAAACGTCAGAATGAGCCATCGATTCGATGGCACTATGAAAAAGCTAGTTGGTTGGATGTAAAGATTAATGTGAAAATCCAATCTTGCTGCTCAAGTAGTCATAGCTGAAAGAAAAGCAGTAATTTAGAGTCTTGCTTGTTGGCTGTACATGTTCTAGAAACTGCGCGAGATAATTCCAGATTCTAAATTTGACTAAAACTATTTGTTTAAGTTTCCTCACGCATAGACGATTGTTTGGTGCCGTATGTAAACATTAATTGCCTGTTTTATAGATAAAGAATCTTGTAGACAAGGTCGCCCCAGTCGAAGTCGAGGTGGAATGGGTACCAATCCTCCTTGGTGGGCTTCTACATGCCATAGGAACGCCACAGGTGAGGTGTACTAATGTATTATTTAAATTATTATTTTTGGATGTAGATTGCAACCAAAAAGTTAAAATAAGTTTTTACCTCAAACTCGTAAAGCAAAAAGCAGTCATGTTAGGATGCTGCTTAACTTTAAAGATAATGCTACAGATTTATTCATGCATCCCAGTGCTGTACAAAAATAATTCCAATAGATGCAATGGTAAACCTGTATAAGTAGAGAGATGTGTTGTTTATCATCGATCTTGGACAATGCCTAGGAATGTCCCAATTTGACAACAATATAGTGTTGGTTGTGATGCAGGTGTCGTCATCATATGCTGATCCGGTAGAGCTATAAGTAGTTAGCTTTTTTTGATATTTTCACTTAATTTTGCATTTTTTAATATTTGCTTTGCCACAATTATTTTATGGCTTATAGTAGACTAAAAGGAAATTGATAGCATATATCATTGCTTTTTGCAAGAAATAGGAACAGAATATGCAGGTGAATGTACAGATTTTACTTTCGGTGAAGATTTTATTTACATTTATTCAGGAACTTGAATGTCAGTTTAGCTGTTTAGTACTGCTCAGTACTAAAGGCGTAAGATTTGCGATGGCAAGACTAGGGGTCGAATACCCATTGGTCATAATCATAAATTTACTCTGAGTGTACTATAACGTCAAGAAAATTAAATACCAGTAATCCTCTCTTATTATATACGGAACATTTGATATCCTAAATAAACTAAGACCAGATTCTTCCAAATTGCGTTCTTGACCAGGGTTGTCTGTTTATTATGTACCACTCAGATTTAAGAATAAATGATGTACACGTTTGTGACGATTTGTTAGATGATCGCTTTCGACATCTCTACGGAGCTTACTTGTCATTTTCCCCCTTAACTTTCTTTTTTGGTTGTTGACAAAAGGATGAGTGGCAGTAATGAGTACGAATTGTCTTTTTGTAAATTTTCTTTGAATTGTCTCACAGAAATTTGGCTATTATTGTGTTACATTTGATGTGTAAACCAAATGGTGATACCGGTATTCTGATCTTACGAATAATGTACCCTACCGTCAATCACATCAGCAACTTTGGCGACCCCCTAATTCCTCATTGAGAGTTTTTAACAGCAATTTGGACTGTCTACTTTCGATCTCTACCTTTTTCAGCAAGGAGGTAAGAGACTGTCAATCAATATAGATCATTTTTCTTTTGAATTGACCTTATTAGATCTACTATCAGTTTGCAATTATTACTTCCAGGCACCTTTGTTGCTTGCTGGTGAAAACAAGAGAAGTTATGGTATAAAAGATGTTTTGGACACATGTCGATTCCACAATATCAACTTTCAGTTTCCAGATCAATTTCCATTCATGTCGGTTAATGCTCAGCGGATGTTAATCGTACAACCAGATGCCAGACTCAGGGAAGCTCTCTGTAAATTGTGACTTTATTGTATTTTTGGTTTCATGTCATGTTTATCATGTTTTCATTCTCTTCAGTACACCTACAGGTTTCGTTGATGAAGTTCCTCAATACTAGGTGCTTGCGTAAAGTCTTTCGTACATTCATTATTCATCGAGAAAGGGCGAAGTGTTCAACAAACTCTCTTATCCTGATGTCAATATTTAAGCTTTGTTAATTGCTGACGCGCGTGTGACTGGGAATCAATTTATCGAACTTGTCTTGACCTTCAACACTCATTGTCAAGTCGTTGTGAGGATGGAGTTGTCAACTTGCATCCTCTTGCTAATAAGATCGTCATCTTTTCAGCGGTACCCCGGCGTCTCTTTGTAGAGGTACTTCAAAAGTGATCTAACTAGTGTCTTAACCTATAGTGATGTAGGCTTTAAATTTTAGATGGTTATTGATTACTGATTCGTATATGACTAGAAATATGTCTAACAGGATTGTCTAGATTTCTACTAGGCACAAATTGCCTTTATTGATAGTTAGGGGTTTTTTTCGTTCCTTTTGTAGTTTAGTTGTTGAGGTATAATTTTGACCAGTTCTCTCCATTTTTGTATTTAACAGCTATCGTTTTATAAGATTTGCATCAGAATGCTTTCACATCTTAAAACCATATGATGAAATTACTTGAAAAAGACTGGGGGGGAGGGAATTCTGGAGAAGTGTACATTAAAAATTTGAGTTGAAAAGAGACTCATTTTAAACATGAGCGTTTGACCAAAATGTGCTTATTTGGTTTCTTTGAGACTTCGTATTGGCATTTCCTTGCATGCAGTCTGGTGAGAAAAGCTCGGATAAACTCGGTGCTTTGACCGTGCCGCACGGTTGTGAGGATTGCCGCTGAGGCACGGGGCATTTAAAGGCGGATGCTCTCCCTGATGCCACCCATAGCTAGATTCGAATCGCAAACTTCAGATTGAAAGTCGACGGTTTCAACCGCTACGTCACGGTTGCCCATACATAGACGTAGGAAATATATTAGAAGTGGGACGCCAGGTAAAAAGGGTTATACAACCACGCCCATAATTTTAAAAAACGCCACAGCCTTTGAGGAGCTAACAAAAGTTGATTCGCAGCATAGTCAGGCAGAGCAGCAGATTTGAGTTCTCAAGACTTTTAAAGTGTTTCTTTCTTGAGAAATGATACTTTTAATTTTTCACAAAAATATCACATGAATATAAAGATAAATAGAACATCACGTTAACAAAACAGTAACTATAGTCAACCTAATACGTCAAAGATAAATTTATCACATTGCATAATTACGAAAAATAAAACGATGTTCATTCAAGAGATTATAGGAAGTTCTTCAAACGATGTTAATTGTGAAGGACGGTGAAGGAAACAAGTGACACAACCAGACAACTAGCTCTAGCTGGCTGACAGGGATTAGGATAATCCTTATTCTCTGATTAGACTTGAGACATCGCAATTTGTCAGCAGCCATTACATTTAATTGCAGTTTCTGGGTTACACAATTGCATGGTGCCCTTCCCTCGCTGTAGGCCTTATGTGCAATTTTAAAGTAAGTTCAGAAAATCTAAACAGACATTTTGAAAAGACCAGAACCATAATTCTTTTACAATGGGACATTTTGTACATTGTCTCTTTGAAAATGGGGCACTTTTTAGCTTTTTGGGAAGAGGGGGTCACTGATGAATGAATCCTGTTCTTAGGACCTTGAAAGGTCAAATTTTCAGGGATGGATCATTTTTCTTTCTAGCCTAATGATAGAGTGACACTATGTTATTTGTACAGAATGGGATGTGGTGTATGTTGTTGGGCCTAGCACTTATTTTTAGTAATCCTTAAGACGATTTTATTATTTTAAAGTAATTTCTTCTTGATCCTTCTGTATCATAAATTGTTCTTGATTTTCACAGATGATGCGGCTTGGATACAGAACAGAAATCTAGAGGATAAAATGGTATTAAATTGACGGCTGTATTTTAGAGATATTGCTATTTAATTGTCAGATAGGTTTGTAGAGAACAAATTTGTTTTCTTTACACCAGCGATTTCTTGTTTATGTCAAATTCTTCCATCGTCAAATTTTGCCCGACGTTGTGTGCAACTAATCGTATTTGCTGCCAGCTATTTGTTTTTATTGTCGTTTTAATATTTTGTTTCAATCCTTTCAGGCCTGTTTGAGTTAAGAATGGTTTATGTAAGAACTCTACAGTTTTCCCTTTCGAATGTGATTTTGTTAATGTAGGTATTGAAAGATATCCTGAAAGAAAATGGTTATAATGCTGACTTGACATTGGAGAAGATTAACTCATCTACCGTCAAGGCACAACTCAGATCGAACACAGAAAGGTAATTATCATACGTAGAGTTAACTCAAGACGAAGCCAGATCCTTTATTTTAGTCAAGTTTGTTATGAATGTGTTAAAGGCAAAAGTGCCATATTTGATATGGTCTTTAACCATTTCTTTAGATGGTCGTCCATCATTCTCATCACGTTACGAAAAGGACAGTGAACCAATTTAAAAGACAATATTTGCGATGCTTAAGCATTTTAAGTTTAAAATGTCGAAAATTAGACGGGAGTGACATGAAAGAGATAAATACGATGTCACCAGTTGGTTGACTATTACCTATTGGCAGGTTTCCGACCGATATTCAGTCAGTTGATGATTGCTGATGTTTTACATATTTTTGGGGTGGGTTTTAACACGTTGAAGGCGAAACTGGAAATTTTCTTCTCAAAGCATAAGAAGCTTAATAAGCTAAATTTGGTATTTTGTAGAAGAAACGTTGTCTGCATGAATGCTCTGGAGTTATGCGGAGCACTTTGGAGCTGTACGAAAGTTTTTGACGTGATTTCCTCTACGCAGAGGGTTATGGAACATATTTTACGTTTCTCGAGTTTATTTTTTAACAAATTTAGGAACTTTTTGATAAAAACGAAATTAAAGCAAAAGAGGCTATGGATACAAATATCATAGAAAAGAAAAACTGAAAGAAGTATTTCATATTGATTACTCAGGCAAGGATGCTTGATCGTCTTCATCCTTAAATTTTGAGATGTTGAGGACGACTTACAAAGAAACAATTTCATGGGTTGTCCCCCATTTTTACAGCGATGATGCATGGTGTTTGACCTAATGGCAAAGGCTGTGTAACCCTTGGATTTACTACTACGTAGTTGCTAGAGATTTGTTTAGTTCAAAACTCTTGGAAGTTTGGCTAAGTACATGCAAATCTGTGAGGAGTTTGAGAAACTGAGAAATAAAACAAACTAAGAGTCAATGTTTATCCATTACGATTCCGTTCTCTCTTTGTGATGATCCATGTATCATGATTGCAAATATTTCTATCCTGATGATGGCTGCTGTCAATGTTACACAAAGTTCACTTTGGTAGCATGTTTGCAAGTTACCAATTACAAACGCAAGGAATTCTTAATCAAAGAGCCTAACCCGACTCCCATTTAATTTGATCTTACGATTATACATTTCCGCTTTAATCATTACTTCTAAATCCAGACACTGTACAGTTATCATTTTAAGGAAAGAAATAAATTTCAAGGGTATTCAAAATAATAGAAAACTCTAATCAATCAATCATCCCGCCACAAATCTGGTTGCTAATTGGCTTCTTTTTTTGGTTTTCATTTAACTTTAGGGCATTTTCCGCAGGATTGTGTGGTCTTCCTAGTTATCAAGTGGATGGCGGTTCTGTAATATGGGGTCAGGATCGGCTTAACGTGGTTGCTGACATGTTATGTGGCTACCCAGATGATATAGCTGTCTTAGAAAAGACTGCAAAGTTGTGAGAAGATAAGTTCGGCGAGAGCAAGAAGGCTGTTTGTAAACAGTATGAAATTGTTTTGATGACACCCATCTTTATTAGATACACTTAGTGGATGCAACTTTTCAAGTATCATTTTAATGTTGATTCTTTATATTGATCCAATGAAATGTACATCTTACCAGGTCACACTGCTTGGTTCCCGCTGAGTTACTGTCATCTCATTCCTTAATTATCAGTATTGCTAATAAAATGATTATTACGTCGGCCAAGGAGGATAGATTTTTGCCGTTGTCTGTTTATCTGTTAGTTTGTCTCTTTATCTGTTTGTTTGTCTCTTTGTCTGTTTGTTTGTCTCTTTATCTGTTTTTTGTCTCTTTATCTGTTTGTTTGTCTCTTTGTGTCTTTGTTTGTCTCTTTATCTGTTTGTTCGCCTCTTTATCTGTTTGTTTGCCTCTTTATATGTTTGTTTGTCACTTAATCTGTTTGTTTGTCTCTTTATCTGTTTGTTTGCGTCTTTATCTGTTTGT
>JANTCA010063400.1:0-16369 GCA_024741275.1 Chironex yamaguchii | reverse complement strand
CTGGTTTTATCTTACTTCTTGCTCTCATCATCAAAATTCGCAGAAGAATTTTTGTCACGTGGCTCATTAAACTTATCCTTCTATGTAGTTAACATTCAATTGCTCCAGTTTTCTTTGGTAGGGCTATGAAGATCGATTTACTAAGGTCTTCTGGGATTACTCCGTTGTCATACACCTAGTTCAGAACTTCGTTGAGTTTTTCAATGCCAAAGTCTTCTAGTGCAACTATCATCTCTGTTACAACTTCGTCAGGTCCTGCGGCCTTATTCTTCTTCATCTTACTAAGTGCTGCGCTCACTTCTGATGTTAAGATCTCCGGTCCCTCCATTGACTTTTTTATCACTGGTTTGTTGCCTATGTTGTCTGCAAAGAGATCACTGATGTATTCTGTCCATTGTTCCAATATTTTATCCTTTTCCATAATGACCTCACCATCTTTTGATTTTATACATCCTGTCGATGAACAGCCTCTAAAACCAGTTATTTCTTTAATCTTTCTGTGTATTCGGTGTTTCTGCTACTTTCAATTTCTTTGCATTGTTCATTAAGGCAGGTCTCCTTCGCTTCTCTGCATTTCTTCCTTATTTCTTTGTCTACTTGTTTGTATTCCTCACTTCTGCGGTTGGGAATCTGTTTATTGTTACATGGATTTATTGTTATAGTAGTAATGTATATTTTTCTCACAGATTTAAAATGGTCGGAACTTTGCTGTCGGTGTCTGTTGCATTAACAGCAAGCTTCGTTGCAACGGGAGTTCTTATTGGTCATTATCACTTGAATCCTTTTACGGCAGATGACATTGGTGGAGGGTATGATCTCTTTTTTGTCCATAATTTGTACTCAACAGCAGAATATTTATTCGATTTACTGTACGGCCATACGTAACCCTACTCACTCTTGCACTTAATTTGGTATATGAAATACGTCGAATTTATTTGTAGTGTTGAAGTATTTTAGCCCCGCAGTTTACCGACAAGCTGCTTGACATGCCGAAGTTTCTGTTCGTTTTTGTATCCCGACTTCTTTTAAGCTATTGTAAATCTACTATATTTCTTAATTTGCCCCACGGAAGATGTGTACAATGTCTCTTGTGACAGTTATCATCATTATAATTACGGTATTGTTCACTACAATTATCACCTTGATCAATGTCATTATCCTAATCATCTTCGCCACCTTCCTTGCCGTCAACCTCATGATCATTTTTATCATCAATTATTGTCATTGTCGACATTATCATTGATGTTCTCGCCAAAACCCTCGTCTTGTTGGTGGTTGTTGTAGTCACCACAAACACCCACATGATTGCCACCATTGGCATCATCGCCACCACCACTAACATAATTGCCACCATTGGCACCATCGCCACCATCGCCACCACCCTCATCGTTATTATCATTATTATTATAGCTGCTAATGAACTTATCTGAACCGTCAATTTGTAGACTAAGGAGGCCGGCGACTGCTGACGGATCAGTACATAAGAAATTAGTAGTTAACATGGTAGGATTAGCATTATAATTAAATAGATGTTCCGTTGTAATACTTTGCAATATGGACAACGATCAGTTTGAGATTGACCAACACGAAATAACCAAGTGATCAGCATAGTACTAGAGCCAGGACGTAGTTGTGCCAAAGTAGTGCGGGTTTTTACGTGGAAGATGTATTTCTGAGCAAATAGTAGAGGGTGGGTATCCCCGAGGATTATTTTAGGTTTATGACCTGCGATTCCACCCTCATCGTCGTACCACCCTCATCGTCGTCACCACCCTCATCGTCGTCACCACCCTCATCGAAGTGAAGTGACCACCCTCATCATCACGACCATCCTTATCTTTGCTTTCACCTTCATCATTGCCACTACCTTCGTTGTTCTCACTACCCCTATCATCACCACTACTCTCATCTTTTCCTGAGTAGAAGTCATCGTCAGTGTGGATGTCATCGACAGTAACAACACCGTCATATCATTATCATTATCATCACTACCAACACCATGACCATTACCATCATTATCACTCTACAGCCACAAACGTCAACGTCACCGTCGCCGATCGCCATTATTGTCGTCAACGAATCGGTTTTCACCAGATTCACCAACACCTGCTTCACCATATGCATGGTCAACATCATTTCTATTATATTTGTCTCAACCGAACGCTAATTTTACTAAGCTTTATTTCTTTCAGAGCAACTCAAAAACAGGTACAGTTTATGAAATACATCTACGTCAAACCATACTGTAGAATTGCTCCATATTTGGTTGGTATGGTTGCAGGCTACATGCTTCATGCAAAGCATAAACTTGGAGGCACTTTCAAATGGGTGAGTTTTTGTATCTTCTAACTGACGACATCTTTCTAATGCGCTCACCGTGCTTTTAACATGACCCGAAAAGTTACTATGCAATTTCTTTTGCATTTGAAGTGTCCCAAAAGCTCTGCTAAGAATAGGTAAAGCAGATATTGATCGATCATTGTGTAACCCCAATATTAAGCCAGACTAGTAGTTTGTTATATAATTTATGTGTTTAAATTGCACGTAAGCCATCACAAGCGTAGAGTTGATCTTGGAGGGATTTACGGTTGTATCAAAGCGAGTATCAAATTTTCTACGTTTGAGGGACTCTTAAATAGATAGTTGCACCTTCATTGACAATTGTAGTTGTAAGAAAGATTTGGTGCTACTGTCTTACCTTGATGAGAAGGAAACAGTAGCTGCCGGTATCATGTATATTTTGTTTTATAATTCGGGCTTGGTTCGATGTTCTAAAATCGTGTTCATGAAATAACGTATGACGAGGACCAAAATTATAAGCATCAGAAGGAGCGCAGGAAGGAACGATTAAGGACTTAAGATAGTAGTCAGATGTTCCAACTTACTTAAATCTAGATATGAAAATTGAATTGAGAGATGGCTTTGACAAATTGCCACAAAAATGTAAAATGGCTAAGATTGTAAAGAAGTTTTAATGCTGTTTGCTCGCCCTTGGAAGAATAGATATCAAATTTTCTGTCTCCTTGTACAATTGAGTATATAAGAAGTGGTCGAGGAGATTTAAACAGCACAAGATGGACAACGTATCATTTTAGGACCTCTTAAAAAATACAATTTTTCGACAAAAAAAAGCGGAAAGGAGAAAAAATTCGTAACTAGCCGACATATAGAAACAATGTTTGATAGATGGATTAATTTGAAATTTACGTATTAGATGAGGGAGAGAGAAATGTTCATGTCTCTTAGCCCTTTGATTAACCCTTCTCATTTCAAGTGATAGAAAGACGTAGAATTTTTAGCTGCATTGTAATAAGTAACAGTACCTTTGTTTTGTGAATCAAAAGAAAAGGAAAGTTTGGCGCTGCCAGCAAATAATCTAGTTAGAAGAAACAAAATCATGGTCGTAATGAAGGAGCAACATTAGCGAGAAATTCAAGCATAGGGAGCTGCAAGGAAGTCATGAAAACTGACTGAAATTGTCTGATTGAAGTATCTCTCTTTGTTTTTGTTTGTCCCTCAGGTTATTGCTTTGCTAGGATGGGCAATAGCGATATCCCTCGGGTTGATGGTCACTTACGGAACCTGGCCAAATTACAAAAATGGAAAACCTGTGTTTAATGATGCTATTAACGTTGCATATGGTACCTTCAGCCGTTTCGTTTGGGGTGTGGCCTTAGCATGGTTGATTTACGCTTGTTTCTTCAAATTTGGAGGTAAGGTTATGGTATAGCTTCGGAAGTAGTCCCATAAATGGCCATTTATTGTTGTGACACGGGTAGCATGGGATATTAAACATGTATATAAACGTATTACTCCCTCTCCCTCTCGTCTTCTTCCCTCCTTTCTCTCTCGTGTTTTTTTCTCCTCCCTCTAGCCTTCTTTCCTCATCCTGTCACCTCCTTCCATCCCACTCTCATGCCCCTCCTTCCTCCTCCTTCGTCCCTCTCCGTTCTTCTCCGTCCCACCGTACGTCCTCTCCGACTCGCCTTACGCCCCTCCTTCCTTTCTTCTCCCTCTCCACCTCGTCTGTTTCCCTCTTACCCCTTAACCGAAAGACGCTAGGCTGTATAAGTTAATAATACAACATTGTTGTGCTGTGCAAAAGTGTAGAATAATATCTGGCTACTTTACTTACAAAGTAGTATTACTGTTTTGTAATATTGAATACGGACAAAATTTATGACTACGAATGAGAACTTGAGTGACAAGGAGGACTGAGCACTCGCTATGCATTACGAAATTGGACTATGAATTATGCATGTTTTGACTAGTACCACTATCCATGATTTATAAGTATGAAATATAGCTTACGATTTTCGTAATCGTTAGGTCAACTAGGACAAGTTAGCTGTGACCAGGCTCGTTCGTTTTAGTTCATTCGCTAAATAATACACCCACAAAGTGTGTTTAGGTAATATGTACGTAAGTCGTATCAGGCTGTAGGAGGAGATATTCGAGAGTACAATATTCCTGGAAATTAGTAAGCATCACAATGAAACATTA
Organism: Chironex yamaguchii; assembly: GCA_024741275.1. Classification (NCBI taxonomy): domain Eukaryota; kingdom Metazoa; phylum Cnidaria; class Cubozoa; order Chirodropida; family Chirodropidae; genus Chironex; species Chironex yamaguchii. Next base: position 11,866 of record JANTCA010063400.1, on the reverse strand, counting down.
TTTTGAAAAGCTTCCCAGGAAAACAAGGAATGTTCTGTTGCCTTAACCGCACGAGATACTGTAAACATTTTCATTTGTGCTGAGCCCAGATTACTAGTAAAGTACTGCAGTATTTCTTCTTAGCTTTTCAGTCACTTAACCCTACCAAAAGCATCGTCAGCTAGTGATTATCCTGAATGCGTACCTTCTCTTATTGTCAGTTGCATTACAATAATGCCTGTTGATCAATTATCCTTTTCTGCGTTTTTAGGTTTAATCAATAACTTCCTATCGTGGAAAGCGTTTGTTCCACTGAGTCGACTTACCTACGGAGTGTATATGGTTCACATCTTGGTATTAGAGGTCTTCTATTATGGAAGAGACAAACCATTGCATTTTACGGATATTGAGATGGTAAGTTTCCTCCTGTCTAGTCTCATTGTTCTTATGAAGTAAAATGAGGCATATTTGTTACCTTCACTCGAGTGCAATTTTCAACATTTTCTAGAACGGTGCTTACGAATGTTTCTCCGTCCTAGTAAGATGACTCCTGCCCTGCTTGCAGATAACCGATGCTTATCCACAAAACATTACCTAATGTTTCAGATGGACATCGGACGCGGTCTTTTTCCTCTGTCTGTCCGGACATGTCCGGTCTCAAGCAACACGAACAGGGGCCGCAGAGTGACTTTCAGATTAGGGGGGACTGAAAACTTTCTGGGTTCCAGGAAGGATTGCAAGCCAGCCCTTTTGAGCATTTTCATGAATTATACTGCATGAGCTTAGAATACTACATTATTTCGAAATTGCATTTGATATTTTTATCTAAAGTAACTGTTCAGTGTTACAAGTCTTTATTTGTAAGTCGGCCAAAATGACGAAGTCTATTATCATTGCATACAAAAGTGTTGCAGTAACGATTAGATGTAAATTATCAGTCCTTTTTGGGACTATTCAAAACTGAAACGCGATTGAAACGTTATTGTTTCACTGTTGGCTTTAGCCTGTCCTGATAATGCGGGCAGTTAAGAAGGAACGACCTCTAGGTGTACTACTCGCAAGAGTTGGTGTAAATAATTTCGATAATTTTCATTACGTGGGAGACATCCCTATAATGTCTTGAACGGTAAAACTCTTCACAGCCATCAATATATCCTCAAACCATCGAATATCGTGTTACGCCATCATCATGCGAAAGTTGGGCTGATAATCTAACTGATTATACGGTGTATAGGAGATACATTTAACCCATCAAGTAGAGGTTACAATAGAACTTTAACACTGAACAAGTCTGACTTGTTTAAGTCAAAAACAAAAAAACACAAGGATAACAAAAATAGCAAAAAAAGCATAAGGATATCTGTTGATATGGTGTAGTGCATTTTTAGTTTCACCTACATGATACCTCTCCCCCCTCCCCCCCCCTTGATAAATACTTGCAAGTTGCTCTTGGTGCCCATGCCAAAAATCGCCCTGCAGTCATGTTTTTTATGTAGTGCTATGTCTTGTGTTACTTGGAAAACAAGTTGGAAATGTCTTTGTGGCGCGTGTGAATTATTGCGTTTATCTGACTCATGATATTTCAGTGATCATCGGTTATTGGATTGGAAACTTGATTTTTACATTGCAGATTCTTGCAGCTTTTTTGCCTTAGTGGTAGTCATTCTTGACTGCACATTTTCAGCTGATTGCTCATAGCAATGCGCGTCTTTTTTCGTTTGGATTTAACCGAGTTTGTCTTGTACTGGAATCGAAGGCTATTACGCCACAGATATGTGGCGTATGGAGTTCCTGACGTTTTTTCGCCAGCGTAAAATCCGGCATTTTCTAGTTGATTGGCGTACGTTTTTAAATTTCTATTATTTCTCGGCTGCATACATGGGAGGAGCCTAAAACTCAGGCCGTAGATGCTCACAGACTCTGGATGAAATCTCTGGCCTAAGGAATTGATAAATTCCAGTATGGGTCGTAGACTCCTTCTTGCCTCTGACTTTCCTGTAAATAGTAGTTACCTTGGTCTGTTGAGAAAACAATGCTCTTGCAAAGTAAATATTGCATGTTAGAGCTCCCTTGACTAGAAAAAATCACTGGTAGGAAAAGTTGCATTTAGTCCACTGTCGTAAACAACACACTTTGTAGCGCATTCCTTTACCCCGTCATGGATTCGAATCAGCTACGCTTTACAAGGAGTACGTTACTTAAAAAACAGTACAAAAAGTATTTTGTGCTTGTGTACAAACATATCATCGTTGTATTATTACATTCTCCAACAGGCAATCGTTTTCATGGCCACTACTGTAACTTCGTATGCTGCCTCATTCGTTCTTGCTGTTTGTGTGGAGGTTCCTTTCACAAACATGGAGAAACTGGTGTTCAAATTCTGAACCGTGAACTGAAGCTAGCTGTTTTGTGACGGGAATGGCCTTGTTTTTAGAAGTATCTTGCGCGCAGGTTTGTAATATTTCCTGTCACGTTGTACGTCTTTGTTTGATATTGGAAAAATGCTGTGAATCTTGTTACGTGTAAGGTGATCTTTTAAATTAAGTTATTAAATCTTAACATCACTAACATAACATGAAATGATTTCTACGGAACACATAGGACTGTTCTTTGTGCTTAATATCCTTGCAGATAGCCCCATTATCGACTTCATGGCTTATTGAAGTGACATGCACTTGTGTCTTGTGTAAAAGGTTCTCCTATTCATAAACAGTTCTTTGATTTCCTTTGAGGCCGTATTCTTATACCTTAAGTAATCGTGTAAATTAATATTTTTATTTCAATGCTTTTTTATTCTGCTTGATCCTGTTTTAACTTGGTGAAATATTCTTGCACTTTCTATTATTTACGTTGGTTATTGCTGTAAAATTTAAACCGATCAAGGTTCGTCTTTGGGCTCAAAGTTTTATTGCATGTCATTTGGTATTGTGTTTTTACTTATGGTCTGTTGATTTTTAGAAGGACTAGTCAAAATGATACACCCTGAGGAAAAGTTGAACTCGTACTATAATGTGTTGAGAAAGACAGCTTTAATACTTGCCGTGTAGAGTTCATCGACCCCAGGGAGCCGATATTAAAACACTGGATGACTGTTCCCGTGTTTGAATTATAAGTCACAGATCACGGCCACAGACTAATAATGCAGTACTATAAAGGATTACTGTTTCTGTGACCTTGTTGTACAATGTATTGTGGGATACTGAAGGTAAAAAGCATCAGAATCAGTTGTAGGAAAATGAACGATTTAAGTGGTAGTAGTAAGTAGGTTTTATCTCAGGTGATAAAACGTACTGATAGAATATCATGCTCTCTCCTCTTAAGCAACTGAATAGTCATGCTAAAGTTTTAAAGGTTTTATTTCGTTTAACTTCACGAGAGGCTCTTAGAGTTTCTGTAGGAGTTCGTAGCATACCGTTTAAGTTAGTGCAATGGCATTTTGGGTAAAACATCTATAAAAATTTGTGCACTGAAAGATATAGATACTAGATATTTTGTTGTAAAATTTGGTTGTTGAAAACTCTCGTGCTCTCCAATGCCTTAAGAAAGGCTTGAAGCTTTACTGTTTAAATCGTGTCAAAATTAGAGTGTACCGTATTACCTGGAATTAACGCCTTCCTTTAGGCGCCCCTTTTGAGTAAGCACCGCCCATATGATTTGGAAAATAAAATGAACGCCACCTTCAAAGGAAAGCATGCTGCGAATAAGCTCCCCCATAAAGGACACATTTGTTTGAATAAGGTTCGCCACAAGCCTTCATTGTTATTCTCCTATTCACATCGTAAGTCATATAATTCATAGGCGGTATCGTTGTCATTGATTAACTGCCCCTTAATGATCTTCTTATGCTTGTTCGTCTTTCTGCAATGTACCTTGTCTATAGTTTCATTACACATACCGGGTCTTCGTGTTTTCGCAAATCACTGGTATGTTTTTGTGATCGATTTTTCTTCTGACATTATCTATTGTATCTATAGTTTAGACATCGGGCTTTTTGAAATTGATTTTTTTTATCAACTACTCCGCTTTTACACGTTTTCCTCCAATTGAAGCCGCCCCGTAAAGCCCAGAATGATGAATAAGCGCACCAGGTGTCTGTTCTTAGTAATACGGTAATCATCAGTCTCCTTGTGATGCATAACGTTATAGTATCGTATGTATTTCTCCTCTTGGTATATGACAGTACATTTGAAGTATGCATCACCATTCAAGTAGTTTTCGAGATTCTTGATGATACAAAGCAGACCAGATATCGATCATGAAGCATAAGGCTTGTGTAGTTTAGAAATATTCCTAATTTTTTCAGTCTTAAGGATACAGTAAGTAGACAAGCAAGGAAAGTAGAGGCCGTTTATGAACAGCCTTAAGCCATGCATATGTGTGCATATCTGCACATAAATAGCTGTCTGTAATTTGTAATCCTAATATGTGCGTCAAACTCTCAGTAGTCATCAGCATTATTATCTTAGAAAAGCATCTTAAGATTATTTTAACTGGTGCAGAAATTAGTAACAACCTGGAAATGGTTACATAATATTGATGTTGTCCTTATTTGTATTGATTTTAATCACAGTATGTGTTGTAATGGGCTATGCTGAATAGGTTTAAACCTGTAAAACTGTGATTGTATTGCTTTTTGGATCATCTCTACCATTCATTTTGCTGCTTGCCTCCTCACTACTTTTCTCTAGTTTATAAATTTGCTGTATCGTATTCCTCTACTCTTTGCTTTGGTGCGTTTATCCTCTACTTTTGTAGTTGGCTGATTTGCTCCTCCTCTTTTTAGATCGCTCTTGTAATGTGCTTTGCTATATCGCCTCTCTTCTTTTTAGTAACTGTGCCGCTCTTCTCTTATGTTAAGTTTTCTGTCACTCTACTCTACTTTGTTAGTTTGCTTGCTTATCATTTACAAGTTTCATGTCATACTTTTTGGTAGGATACTCGTTAGCGAGCGTAGCTAAATTCCATGCCAGGGTTAGTGAATTCACTAGGAAGTGAGCTCTTTATGGGAGTGGGCTCCCGTTACTTTCTCTCACCAAAGGTATTTTGTTTGCGGTAACGCGAATTCGAACTCGCAACCTCTGACTTGCAAGATCTTTGTCTTATCCACTATACCACGGCGGCTCTTGTCGTAATTGTTTGATGACTATTTGCAAAATCGAAGAAGGGGATATTGTGACGATTGTTGACAAGGTAATAGACTTACCTGTTGGTTTGTCATATATCAGCAATTTATTGACATCAGTAAAAAGATATAATTTGACATTTTTTATATTGAATTTGAGGAAAATGTTGCGAATTTTAACGCAGAAGGCATTAGTTAAACGGCACATTCTTCGCGTGACTAAGGCCGTTGAAGTCGAAAATTCGCCGATGAATTATTTTCTTCAAAAGAAGGTGATAACGTTGCAAATTCTATATTTTATTGGTCATAAACTAGTCCCATGGTACTTACTGCATTCGCGAAATATTTTGGCCAAGTTTTGTCGCCTCACCAGCTACTTCTCAATAGAGATGTAGTGAGGTTATTTTGATATCATTTATTTTACTTTCCAACTAGAATCTCGTTCATCCTACATTTATGGTCAAGATGTGTTTATCGTTTTATAGAATTAAGCCATCTGATCTGTGGTTGACATTTTGTATTTATCCCTTGTATACAAAAGAAGAAGTGTTGCAGCCCAAGTAACGCATTGGCCCAAGTAACGCACGTTCTCATTTTCATGCAAACAGAACTACCACCTTCCACGCTGATCGAGTATAGTTGCATGCAGTGGAGGCTGCAAGGGAGTATGGGATAACTACCCCTCGCTTTTTCAAAGTATTGTTCACACAATATGTCTACAAATGGCGGAAAAGTAATTGAGTAGGTGTTGCTTATATTGTTTTACTTTTTCCCAATGAAAATTGGTATCATTTTCAACTGCCGTAGTTGCGACGACAATAGTAAAGGGCAAATGGTAAAAATCTGATCCTAGAAGCTAAAGAACCCAGCCCGACCGGACCATGGTTACTCCCTTGTAACTTTGACCAAATTGTAGCAGTGACACAAACGTCCTAAACACGTAAATTCAAAATTACCCATTGTGAAATTTATTGACGTCAAGTGTGATGTCAAGTGTGATTACGTTACAGTTGTTTATGTCGGACTTGTGGGGAAATTTCTTGCCCTGACGGAATACTATGAAATATGTGTATTAGTTATTAACATTTTTAAGATATTTGAACTAAATTTAGAATATATTTTTTGTATATAAGGACTAGTAGTTTTGTGAAATTTAGGCCAGCTCAGGAGAGCTCAGGGAGAGCAGAGATACCTAACACAGGAAACAACCTTGTACATTCGTGAGTACAATTTTTCGTAATAAATTACAAAGTTAGTTAACAACGTTTGTGAGTTTTATTTTGTTGGTGCGGTCCTTGATCCCCAACAGCAGTATTTTTTGAGAGTAATAACTTAATAATCTTACTACTGCTACAGATGAAGGTGTAAACAAATAGTGCCAACAGTCAAAACATGTGCAATGTTGACACAACATTTAGAGAAGAGAGTAAGATTACTTTCATTCTGCAAATGTAATTATGCTTTGTTAAGCGTACTGTTATCTGTAACACTGGAAAAATCAGTGAAATGTGTTGTCCATAATCCAACCCTTTCACGGCATCATGCGTTATTTAAAGTGATGTGGGGAATCAGTATCCAAACAAACAGATATTTCAAAGTAGCAGCCTACAGTGAGAACTGCATCATGTCAAAGGTTGTACAGGAAACGGAAGTTGCTCAACACACACTTGCCTGTGAAAGTGGGAGACGAACGGTTTGAATAGTTTGTCATTATCAGCAGAGGTATGAATATTATAAGTACACCATTTTCAGCAAACATTTTCTACATAGCAAAAAAGACGTTACCTTTTAACTTTGTTTGTTGACTGCGAGCTAAACTTTTATTCATTTCATTTTTCTCATTTTTGCCCAACGAAAAGGTACATGTGTCGGTAAAATTAATTCAACTGATTTACAGTCTGGCTTGTAGAAAAACAGCATAAAAAGACAAATCGTCAAATATATATTTAAATACTTTCAGAAGGTCCGAAATAGATTGCTGTAGTTCTTCATGATTCAATGTTCCATGCCATCCGATAGATTTCTCCCCCTCTTGTCCCACTCATCTTTTCATAGATGTTCTCAGAGTATCTAATATACTTTGACAATGAGCTAAGTGTCAATGACTGCATTGTGTATCATGCTGAGCGTATTGCTGCCCCGTCTGTCTTGACATCATAAGCTTTTACACCTTGGTCATGAGGTGCATCAAGGTATTGCATTGACAACACAACACCTCCGGTGGTCCAAATTAGACTTGTAAATCCAGCATTTCATTGGGGAGTGCCACATTTGTACTGATTCAGACAAACACTTCCATTCCAGTCGGTTCCCTTTGAAGCACGACCTTGGGAACTGACTATTGACATCATTGAGACAACTGACAAATGTTATGTCCTTTGTTTTGGATTACCTCTCCAAATGGGTTGAGTGAACCGCTGTCAACACTATCAACAACACTGCAGCCATCCTTTTTGTACAAAATATTTTTGTTCGGCTTGGTCCATGTAAGTTCCTCATTTCTGACAATGGACCGGAGTTCCGATCTGACGAATTTCGTCCATTTTGCGGCATCAACCATACATTTTCTTCCGTCTGCAACCCGTCTGCTAATAGTTGCATGAATCAGAACCTTAAAGCCGTCATTCAACGTGGTGCTAGTGAGAGCGCTCCATCTAGTGAGACATCCATCAGTTAGACTGCGGGATTTTTCTACTTATCAAACATTTTTCTCTAGAAAGGGGAAAAACTGTAGTGTTGTGCTGATTGATATGATCGAGGTTTGGAACTAGTATTTCGTATTTATGCAACACTTGTATGATTGTGAAATAGTCCTTAACATAAACCTAAAACTCCCCTGTAAATTTGTCTTCTTTACAATTGCGAATATGTCTCCATTAGAAGTATACTATTCGTATTCTTCTGCTCAATACTACACTTATGTTTGTGATGTTTGGAAAAGAAACATCTATATTTGAATACACAACTGGGATACAAAGGTCATGGCAAGAAATTGATGTTCTGGATTTCGCAAAAGTGACCGCTTTTTAATGGTCATGCAAAAACGTAATTAGTTCTTCCATATATGGGGACCACTTGATGAAAATGGTCTCTCTCTGGTAGAGAGTTAGATCGAGTGCTTGTGTTCGCTTAAGCTGTATTTCATTTGTTCTTTAAGTAGCACTGTTTTGTTGATGAGTTTACAGACCTTCTTTGCGCTTTCAAATTAAGCATAGCAGGTGAATTATTGTCTATTTGTAATAATCCTAGCAGGTTGAATTTGCGATTTTTGTGACCTTGTAAGGTTAATGATGCCACTCAAGCCCTACATGAGACACCAAAATCTTAAATTTTGAACGTGGGTTTTATTTATACTTTGGATTCTCCTTGGAGTTGTCTTTTGTTACACAAAAGGGTTTTTCTGCAATTAAACGGCCATGATCATAAAATAACTGGAGCAACGTCCCTGAGCCTTTTCCCTAGGCTTTTGTGGCTGGCATAGCCATTTGCCACATACAAGGAGAAAACTACTAGAAACGATTTTGTAGAGAGTTTATATTAAACACCAATAGCATACGTGTGAGTGTGACATCGACAGACTGTGCAACTTTTTAAAAGAATTGCTCTGAAAGTGAATGTCTGGTCCTTAGACAACTTGTGACATGTTCAATAACTCCATTACAATCTGGAACAGAAGTTAGACATTATCAGCACTTGTCCTGGCAACGATCTCCTCTAGGTCGCCCTGGGTTGAAGTCTACTTTTTATCTTTTTCTACTCCATAGCTCTGTTCAGGGGGCACAAATAAGAGTGATGTAGAGGTCAAACCCTCAAATAGTTTCACCACCCGGTCCCAGTCGAAATTTGATAGGGATAAAGTCGGTCCTGATCCGGCTCTGTACGTAAAGCATTTCTGTTTATCACACACAAAACAAAAAATGCAAAAATCTTTTCCCACTGACATTGAGGTGTTCCAAGCTTACCCTCAGCATTAGCATGCGAAAACGATTTAACGGATTAAATTGATCTGGATCACGTTGTTACGTTATAATCAAAGCTGCCAAAAAATGGACGCCTAGTTAGCCTTTGAAAAACGTTTGTAAATAATTTAGTTCAAGCGTATATTATGTCTATTTCAATTTTTCAAATGATGTTAGGCTTTTGTGATTTATCAGGGGTACATCCAGTTCGGTGCCCATGCCATCTGGCACTTTTACTTACATCTACAACTAAATCTATACTTTCACGAACATTGATTAAGAAAATAGGATAAGGAGCTAAGGTTTTGTAAGTAACTACTTGAAGACAATCTGTTCTTAATGGCCGAATGCCCAACTTGTACTTACTAAATGAACATGGGTTTGCGTTTTTAGTCCATGACTGAATCAGTATGAGCAACCTTGCTTTTCACGCTTTGAGAAGATAACTAGCTACCTACGACGACGAAAACTTTTTCGTGAAATGTACATGCTTCATCTTGTTGCCATCCTATGCGCGGCATGAGATGTGCAAATTTCAGGGGAAATGCCAGAGCGGCCCTGGCGACATCTATTTTGCAAAAATCGGTCCGTTGTGATGGAAACTCGGTCCCTTCAAAGCACCCACCCCCACCCCTAATACAAAAAACAACTTGGCCCCTGGCTCTTATTGCTCCTTCGCTGATGTCAATGACACCACACCTGCCTGAACTGAGTAGCGTGGGTGCCTTATTCATTGCTCAACTGTTATCTGTCAGCCACTTCAGATGTTAGACACCGGCTTCTTAAACCTAAACCCAATGACTGGCCATCTCCGCAATTGTCCTCCTAAATGTGGCTATGTAATAGTGAATGACCTGTCTCACAGATCTGGACGTCTGAAAAGTATTTGAAACTTGATCCAGACTCATCATATGAGGTTAAAAGCCACCGATCACTGAATAAAATCTATATTTAGATATTGGTGATTAAAAGTTTAGTTTTTCTCACGTGTTTGCAGTCTTCAGGTGTATCCGTATTGCCCTTGTGGACAACATTTTAGTACACTCAGCATTCTCGTCTACAACTTCTTTTTTTAAAAGAATGACGTTCCGGACTTGGGAAGGTCTCTAAATAGAGCATTTAGAGACCTTGGGACTGGACTGTCGCTAGAAAATGCTCATGTGAGGTTGTTGGAGCAGCAGTTGTCTTGGGTGTGGCAAACTAAGGCAGACGCGTCTCTTATATATGACTCGAAATATCATTCACTACTTCTTAGCAATATTTATTCAAGTAATTGTCTCAGACAACACCTGAATCTCGTTTTGCATAAACATATTGATGTGAATTTTATGCAAGACAACCAAGATGACACTGTCTGGCTTGTAGACCAAGGATTCTCAAAGGTCAAGTGACGTCCTTAGTTAGAATTTACCCAATGTGTGTCCAAATAATGCCTCATAAGCAATATGAACGACAACAAAATGGCATCATGAGATTCAAGTGCCATATAAAACAGAGTTTAACCTTTTTGAGGAACATGGAGATGTAGCAATCTGGAGGAGTGAAGTTAAAGTTGACCTGGTTTGGTAAGCTTGTTTTCGTTTGATCATCATTATGAGCAATAATTTCGACATGAACTTTCACTGTTAGTTTTCATTGGGCAAATAAGACAAATTAAACTTCAAGGATATGATAGGTTTCTGTTTTGTTTACTTAATATACCTATGGGGATCTCTAACGTAGTTAAGGACAAAAGATTGGATTTAATTGCCATTAAGCCTTATATTAATATATTAAGGCTGGTAATAAACAGTGAATTTGACTAATACGACTTCGAAGTATTCTATGCCTATGGCGATTCCCAATGGAAAATCCCCCATGTATAAACATGTCTAGCTTGTTTAAATTGTTAATGATGTCTGCAATTCTAATGCCATTGCAAGCTCAGTTGCATGATTAGCACAGCCAGATTCTTTAAAGTCGTTTTACTTCTCATGAAGGCATTGATAAGTTACGTTTGAGCTTGGCAAGAGAGTAGTCTGTAGCAGGCGATAACCTTAGGCTTAGGTGCAGTGATGACGAACTTGTGTAGTTATGAAACAAAAATGTGCAGTCATAATTTGGAATTTGTGCAGTGATCAATAATAAAGTTACGTCGAACATAAAGTTAAGAACAAATTAAAACATTACATTATCCAATTTTTAACTTCAAAAACATATTTGTACCTCCTTTTCCTTATAATCGTCTTTTTCATCAGTTGAACTGTCAGTTTGAAAAGTTTTTTTTAAACCAAGCTTGTCGGCATTTGGGACTTGTTATCTATACCTTTGTTTTGTTAAAAAAGGCGAACAACGGCTTCGAATCAATGAAAGCGACAAGTTGCATGTAAACATTGATGTATAAGTATTGGCTGATTGTCTGGTGTTGTACACAAGATCTTGAATTTGTTTTAATTATGTTATACATAGAGAAAAACCTTTCACAGTCTGCAGAATGTCGATTTGAAGCCAAAATTTAAGCTAGCACCTTGATTACATCTTTAGGCATTTTTCGTGTTGAAACTCATTGGTGTTTGGGTACCTTTTGCTACATCACTGTCTTTGATATCTTGGTATTGATTTGCAAGATCATACAAATCAAGATTGGAAGCAATCGAAGAATGTACTTATCAAACATCAGATTCAATGGCCACTAATCTGACAAAATTTCCAAACTTCTCACTTGTATTTTGTCGATGTGCAGCCGATTAGAAAGGCCTTGGTAGTACTACAAACGGCACAGGGAGCTTTACCGTACAGGGAGTTAGTAACGGCACAGGGAGCAAGT
>JANTCA010063399.1:20836-35116 GCA_024741275.1 Chironex yamaguchii | reverse complement strand
TCCTTATCAGCGAGTGTTATCAGTAGCGGTTTCCTCAACGTAGGGGTTTCCATAAGGTAGGAGTGGTGGGATGCCTCTGCTATCCATAATTTTCTTTCCAGAGTCACAACAGATCTAGCCGCATAAATCAGGACCATGGTGGGTTTTATGACTTAACACAGAGGGCATGTATGCTACCCTGATCGGGAATTATTGTAACCACCTCTACAGTTGTATCATCTTTTTCTGTGAATCGCAAATATAATTTAAACTGAGAGACAGTCTAACTATTGAAACGTTTTTATTGGTACTAGCTATTAAGGTTGTAACGTGCGTTATCAATTGACGTAAAGCTCCGTTAAAACGCTCTCGATATTGCAATGAACATCACCCGACATTTGTAGAACGAGTGATTAGTTATGTTGAGTAATGTTCAAAAGCGGTGTTAAAACGCTCTCAACAATCTCACTGATCTTCAGAAATTTCGACTTTGTAAGATCCAATAGGAGGCAAGCTCTATTAAAGGACAGTCTTCTTGGAGCCAATAGTCTGAAATCCTGTAGTCGTTACCGTTCAAAATGGATCTGCAAATTTTAGTGCGCGTGCGCCGACTGAACATGGTTGGATGGAGTGTTAAAACGCTCTCAACATCTCTTCAAAAACACCTAGGGCAATCGAAATGTTCAGTCGATCACTGAACATTTTTTAATTCTCTCAAACTCCACTCAACATCGATGAACACCGCTCAACATAACTAAACATCTCTTAACAAGGTGTTAAAACACTCTCAACATTTGCTCTCGACAAATGTTGAGCAACGTTCACTAAAATATTGAGAGCGTTTTAACAGGGCTTACGATTATATTAAAAGCAATGTTTTAGTCAGAAATCCACTAAAAACGACAGTTGTGATCGTTAACTGTGAAGATAATTTTGGATTACACCAACAATCATCTTCACGTAAACCTTAAAATATTCTATTATATTAAAATTTTTTCAAGTAAAAATTCATGCCAAACATATGCAAGATATAGACTTTGAAACAATAAGAGCAGAGTTTATAATTAACAAAGTGAGTCGACTGTGCAATCAGGACATTACTAGAGAGCATACTGAAAATAACGCACAAAGGCAGCAGGAGGGGGTTGCCAAGATTCATCTTCGCGGAATGATCTTCAGGATCTCGGAAACTCTTGCAAAAGAGTTTGTTGGTCAAATAAATTTTTTTAGCATGAAGCTGGTACTGTACGAGCCCAAGCCAGACAAAGGATGGAACAAGAACTATCACGTTTGTAAATCATTTTAAGCGTGATTATTAACTAGACAACAAGGTAGAAATCGAGTCTCTAGCAAATGTGAGTTGTGGAAAATAATGTCCATGGATCTCAGTTTAAAACTACGGTGATAATAATCAGGATACATAAATACTACAACTGCTAGAGATTTACTAGTAGGAAATGGGAAAAATACGCTATCACTAAGTCATGACAGGCTCCAGAGTTCCTGGAAGCAAGTCCCTAACTGTTGTGTAGAAGGTAAGCAATAACTCAATAGCATATCCAATCAAGAATCTATTCTAATAACTGTATTTATATGTAACGATTGATAAGCTAAAAAAACAAGTTTACAGTAAAGGTGGGGTATATATATATATATATGTTTCAGGACAATAGTTACATTTAGCCAATCAGGGTTCAGTAGACAATGAATGAAGAAGGAAATACGTGATTGAAAGACACTACACTAACTATCATCTCACTGGACTGATAACTGTGTAAGGATTCCTGAGCTGGAAAATCTCATTGCTATCAACTGCAAATAAATCGGTTACTTTATCCATCTGTCGTAAGTTTTGGGTGCTACGCATTTCTCCTTTCTCATCAAAATGTCGCCATTCCGATTTAAAGATCATCCACAGTGAGCAGATCTGGTTACTAGTATGAATTACTGGTGATTAACAGACAATCGGATTAAAATTGGAGTCATTAGCATCACATATTCAAAAATCAAGTTGCGTAAGCAAAATTGCTGATTTCAAAAGATCGTCAAAATTAACTGAAATTTCACCACAACATTTTTGTTGTCAATTGGAAAGTGAAATCACTCGCATGTTGAAAAAGCCAGTTTTCTAATCATATGCTTCGTGTGCACGTTTTTGATTTGCGATTCGTCTTAAAGACTAAAAGGGAGTATGTAATAGTAGCAAAAGTTGATAAGTGACTTTTGGGTTGAGACAGTTTAATCAAAAGACGCTGTGAATTTCTGATTTCTGAACATGAGCAAGTACTCTCTTATGCCTACGCTTAGCTAACACAAATTTTATTATCCAACTAACGTATTTTTTGAGATATTGTGTGCCAACGATACGCTTGTTCGAGGCATTCCATTGCTTTTATTTATGTTAGGAATACGAAAATGGCCCGAAACAGTCACCTGAAAGGAAAAGTCTCTTCGAATTTTCGCACGCATTTTGCAGGTAGCACCCTTGTTGTAAAACTACAGCTACTTCTAAATCTGGTGTACTTTCAAACTTACAATAAATGTTGCTTCGTCAATCATTATCGTGTTTTTATTAGCTATGAGCGTAATTCGTTAACACCTGTGAACGATTTTCAGTTCTCATACAACTCAGAATTGTCACGAATCCCAGTTTTGCACTAAATTGAAAAACTAAAAAGAATTGTTCATAGAGTATGCTAGCTCGCTGTTAACTTCACAATCATAGTGTGTTTTGTTCCCCAATTATTCGAGTCCTTGTCTCACAGATACTCCTTCTATGACAGACCACGTTTTGAGGAGGAGGCCATATTGTTAGCCTGACAAGGAGACATCTTCACCTCCTGACTCAATAGAATTCAAAAGCAGGGTTTTTAAATGCCAAAGAAAGCACCACTGTTAGAGGGAGGGTTTATACTTCTTTACCCAACAAACATTTTTGTTTTTCATTTTAATCATTCTCTTTCAGATTCATACAGGGACGATCACATTAATTAAAAGCTCCCCTCCCCTTTGAATAATAGAACACTGACAAAATGATTGAGAGTTCGGTGGCAACGAATTATTTATAAGACAAACAATAATATGAAACTGTGTTATTCATGGATGATCACAGATTTAAACAGTTATCCTCTGGCTTTGGGCGTTATTGCAGCTGAGTGACGTAAAACAAGTAATGCTGCAAGTCAATAGACACTAAGGTCATGCTATTGTGTTCGCATGGTAAAAGAAGCCTGTAAACGTACATTTTCTGAAAATACCAAATGGAATCTAATTGTAACAATTAAAATAGTGATGATTAAAGTAGGATCTTTCCCCAGCTATAAGTCTTAAACTACAAGGTTAGTGAAGTCTGTTTAGTAAATGGCAACTTCCTCTGTTACGGATAGAGAAATGTAAAGTTCATATAGGTAAAATAATGAGATTTCTCTACAAATGTTTTACTTCATCCAACTTATAACCATTAACAACTTGCAATGGCAACAGAAATATGTTTACAAGTCAGGTTATCTATTCAGGCCTTTCTTGATGAAATAAATTTGATCATGATATTTTGAGACAAAACAAGTGTGAAAAGGTAATGTTTTGAAAACATAAAATATGTGATGGTGTTTGTTCATACTTATTTAAGCTGATAGGTAGAGGATTACTAATTCGAGTGTTTTATGAGCAACATGTTGTTAGCTTTAATTATACCACTAAACTCCAAGGGAATATTTAAATGAAGATCTGGCACTTGTTGAGAGAAAATACTCACAGAAATTATTGGCGCATCGAAGTCAATTAACAGTCAATCATCGCCAATAGTGTTTGGTGCATCTTGCGAATTTTCCATTCTTTTAATGTTTAATCCCCTCACCTCCTCTACCAAAGTTGGTGTCTGAGCGTGATGAAAGATAATATTAAGAGCAACTGTGTAAGGTGACATCTCTCAAAGCTTTTGCAACTGCTTGGGTATATCAACGGCAAAGGCAATACTTTAACTTAAAAAGTAACTTTGATGATATTTAATTGTTGAGCAAACGATTTGGTAGTGAGGTTTGTTTTTAAAGTACAGTCATATACAGCCATTTAAAATCACTTATGTCAGGGGTCTTATGGGGTGCTGAATTCATTGGTGATACTGGTTTTTTGCAATTTTCAACATATTACGTCATATAACTGAGATATAAGTGTGAATGAATGCCTTGTCGCTACATGTTTAAGTTAGATACCATGCAAAACAGAAAATATCTGACATGGCTAGTATTCATAGTATATAGAAAAGTATGCATTATAATATAAGTAAAGACTTGAACTTTCTTAATTTGATCAGTAGCTGTTATGATTTTACTTTCATTACATAGAAGGTAGTTCTTGCTCTAAACCTGTTTAGTTACTTGATCTACCATCGGAATCTTGCTTCATTTGACGGAATATATGGTATTTTGGTCAGCATTTGTGCTACTTTAAATGAAAAGTGCTCTTTGAGTCTTGAGAAATTGTGGACCTGCATTGATTACAAAAATGTATTCTTACAAGACATTTTAACTAACATCAAGCTGTCCCAGTGCATTGGTATGGAGAGTAGCAGTAGTACGAAATACGTGTCTTTGAGACAGAGTTTGCACTAGAATGGATCAAAATGGATCCGTACCAAAACGAGCACAGATAAGCTTTCCATTTACACTGCAACTGATGGATCCGTTCCGATATAAATCTGCTCTCCGTACTAGTTTGGGATCACTTTCTAAAATGGATCCGTTTGGATCCGTTCCAATTGAGCTTCAGTGTAAACGGCGAGTACGGATCCACAGGAATACTGATCTTGTTACTAGACAATAATTTTTTTCGTCTCGAAACTGATTTGTAAAAAATAACTAGGCGTTACCAGGGCCATTGAGTGAAACTGTTCTATTACAGTTCCTAGTGTAAACGCTAACGAAAATCGTTATGGATCCGTAATGGATACGTACTCTTTTGGATGCGTACCAGTGTAAACGGGGCATTACTCTCAATCTAGTCCCAGTCAGGTGGATTCCCAGTTTCCAAAAATTAGAATGACCTGCACTAATAGTCTCATTGTTTCTTTACGGGAATTTTTTTGTTAGTTGTGGTTTTATAAAGATAACTTTATCAAATATGGCTTCTACTAATTGGCGCCATGATAACTGGGTTATACACACGAAGAGTTCCTCACTATTTGTGATTTTACGAAGATTATATTATTAAAAGTGATCCAGAATCCAGAATTTGATCGGCATCATCCCCCGAAAAATAATCAACTGGAGACGGTCAGGTTCACAACATACCGTTAAAATTGTAGAACGATACGTTCATAATTTTTTGAGACATTTTGCAAACTAACCGACAAATAAATAAATAGACCCGCCATAACCTCCTTGGCGGATGTAAAATCGCGATTGCTTGCAGAGTATAGCTTGAATATACTATAATTGTTTATTTTGTGCAAATACGTGTCCACTTGCTGGCACACACTCACAAATTATATTGCTTTTCACTTTCAATATCAACATAAATCCTCATATATGTATGTGTTGTCAATACTAAATTCACGCATGGAAATAATTGCATGGACTAGGATATTTGGATTTTGGAACTGATGTTATTGTCTGGAGTACAGTCAATAATATAAATACGACCTAGTTTAATGAATGTTAGGTCCTATAAAATATTTTGTGCCCTAGACTGTTTTGTCTTTGGAGAGTGTTGTATAGTCTGCGTGTTTTTTTAGCTTAAGGACCTATGTTATAGTCTAAAATATTAGTACTGTAATATAGTTTAGACAGAAACAAGCAGGGGTGACGAGATCAGAAGAAAGTTTAGAAAGATTGACCAGCTTCGATGGTGTCCTGGCGTCAACCCTTTCCTGCTTAGCTAAACAATACAACAGAAATACTCGAGAATTTCTGAATGATTTAACCCTAAGAGTTCACTCATAGACTTTACTGTATGTTTGTTGACGAATATTCTAGAATGCTAGTAATTGGCGAAATAATTAAAAAGTAATTGACGTTTATTCTGACTGTAGTATTTAGAACAAATATTGACATGTAAACATACTACAAAGCAAAGACGATTGGCTAGACATGGTAGCTAATGTACCATTTTACATTAGCACGATTATTATTTGGTACAAAACTTGAAAGTCGCCTTGAAAATTTGCGACATTGCGCTAAAACATACTTAAAAGCTTTTTTCGTCTGACACTCGTCAGGGTATGAAACGAAACGAAAGAATATGTATATGGCAACCTTTTTATACGAAAAATGTATCGAAACTAGCCAATCAAAAACAAGAAAGGGAAAAGGAACAGAACATTATTTTTTTGCCTGCAGATTACTGGTTTTCTTGTTTTAATGTAGACAGACTCCAATATTCTTAAATAAAAGGACGATCTAGCTGTTTTATTCAAAATGTATAAAGACGAAAATTTTCGCTTCATTCCGTTACTTGACCAAGGCCTTGTAGGTCGAAAATTCGTGGATGGATCATTATCTTCTTCAAAATGGCGGTAAAATTACAAATTTGTTCTACTTTACATTTATATACTACCCCATCAGCACTACAAGATTAATTTCTGACTTGTTATATCTAACTCGAAAGTACAATTTTGTAGACATTTACACAACTTCCACGTTTCCTTACATCATAATGGCCCTAAGAATATTGTATTTATATACACTTTAGTCATCGTCGAACATTAATCAAATTCGTAGCGTAATGACAGAAGCAATTTCACAACCACATATAAACCCCTTTAAATTGATTTGTAATACCAACTTGTTGAAATCACTACTAGCCTAATGAATTTTAATCTAGTAAACGACGCAGTTACCCCGCCTATTAGTCACAATAAATTATTAATGTAAGACGTATGACCCACGCCTTCCTTGCTAGAACTTTGAAAGACTAATTAAGCGTTGCAATTTAATTGAGATAGATGAGTAAGCCACTATCATGATGCAATCAGAGGTATGTAAGTGTGGTTAAGACCATACCTCTGTCTGTTGTATCTCTTGTTGACACTAGTATCAAGACAAAGATATCCCTCCTGTTTTTAATTTGAGCAAAACGACTATATGACGAAAACCTTTCCAACGCACAGCCGTTTATAGCACGCCCAGAGCCAACCCATGGAAAGAGAAGAGTTTAATAAATCGTCATTATTGAAAATCAGGAAAAATGCTGCCAAAGAGTTTAAAAGGGACAATATTATTATCATATGGAAGTAGACAGGCTGATAGACAGTCTAGGGTAGTGAACAGAAGCAAAGTTATGATTGTGGTCACCGGAGATTCGTCCACGTGTCTGACCACTGCAAATCTGACATTTCCTAGTGAGTTCAGCATCAACATACAAACAACAATTTTATGACGTTTTTGAGTAAACGCAATTGGACCTGGCCAAATCTCTTTCCTTTTGCCCTTTTGTTTTAGGAGTTATTTCCTCATACAGTATCCTTATCTTGTTATGAGAATATGAACTACTCTCCCATAGAACAGAGCATTGGACACATTCGAAGTTAATGCCATATCAGGTATTTGAGGTACTACATGTGTCCATCAAGGCAGAGATCCAATTTTTAGCCCGAGACTCACATTACAAGGGGAATGGGAAGAGTTGTATTATCCTGAATCTTGAGAATAAAAATATTGGGTCATCTTTTGTATGCCGTATATGACCATTATAATTTTTTATGATCTAGCTCTTTGTTAGATCTCCAGTTGTATTTTTTACAGACATATGGGAGACAATTGTGCTTCAGAAGTTTCCTTTCTTCTATATTATACTCAGTGTCCTCTGGATGTTGTTAAATTGATAAGCGATGAAAAGGAGAAGGTGAATTTCTTCTTTCGTCAAGTCAGCAGGGTCTGATGAAATGTTTCAAGCCATTCCCAAATGAGTAGGGATGACACTGTTTCAAGCTGGAGCCGGATGGTGGGATGCGTTGTTAAGGTACCAGTCAATCCTGATTCGTTTTCTATAGATTTTAACTGAGATGCCACAATCCTTATGCTTCTTCAGTGAGTCATCTAGACAGAATAATCGCGAAACTAGCGATGTGTTCTAAGA
Source organism: Chironex yamaguchii (assembly GCA_024741275.1). Taxonomy (NCBI): domain Eukaryota; kingdom Metazoa; phylum Cnidaria; class Cubozoa; order Chirodropida; family Chirodropidae; genus Chironex; species Chironex yamaguchii. Next base: position 27,064 of record JANTCA010063399.1, on the reverse strand, counting down.
AGTGAGCAAAATTTATCTTTGATGATGGTAACACATCGTCTACACACTTTCCATGATGTACGGCCATTTACATGCAAATCTCAGTGCTTTCAAAAGAGTGCATAAATATTTGGGGAAAAGCAGACGATTCGGGGGCACCCATGGGTAAACCATTATGTGTATATATCGTCGTAAAATCGAGAATTCGTCTCTAATAGTAACAAAATCTTATAAAATGCCATGAAATACATGCTTACATTACCTTCGGCGTAGGGCTTCACTGTGATGGCTGGATGTTCATTACAATGCCCCCCGTTTTACTACTCGTAGTATTCGGTCTCCTACTAAAACGAAGGATAGTTTGATTACCTTACCAAATAGAGTAACTTTGCCTGAGTTCTTCTTTTGCCAAATTTGGAACTGTATTCCAAGACCTTGTACGTTTGTAAGTATGCAGGGACTTTCTTCAAATGGGCATTAACATTCCACGTTTTCTATTTCATGTTCGGACTTTTCCTGGCAAAATATCCCTGGAGCAAAGCTTGGCAGTTATTACTGAGAATGACCCCGAGACAAATGCATGCAGTAATCTAGTTAACTTACAGTCTGTGAGCCTGATATGCACATCAGACGACTTTAGAGTATCATAAAGTGTCCTTCAACACGTCTTTGATGTAATTATTAACTCCACCTATCACGTCATATCTACCACCCTTTTCACATTTGACGCCAGACTATTCTTTTGAAATGACTAAAATGAGCTAATAAATGTTGACCTTTTTCTTTCCTGGGTAGATCTCAAAACGTTCTTTGTTCTTTTTCCGGATTGATAACTTTATCTTTGAATAGTTAGTGCAGTGTGCAGAATGCTGTGATATTTGATAATTGTTTCCCGATTTTGTCAAAGGCAATTGGTACCAAATGTTTTACGAAAAAACGCAAGCGAAAGTTTGTTCCTTCGTCGCAGATTTTATGACCCTTAAAGACAAATATGAATCCCTGGGTATGTAAAGAATTCACCATTTCGAGAATGTTTTATGGGAATAAAAGAGTGCCATTCAAAACGATGACATGACTATGATGGGATCTTTAGAAGTAAATGAAAGGCACTAGTAGTAACTAACCCGCCCATTTGACCTTAGGCAAATTTTCGTCCTTCCAGGATAGAAGGATATACGAAAACTAGAGAAGACAATGTCTTAGACCATGCTATTGGCTAGGGAATCACACACAGCTACTGTAAACACCTAAAAAGTTGTTACTTGAGTATTGCATAGAGTAGGCAAAAGGGTTTTCTCAAAGTGATGATATAGGCCACATATACTCTTGATATATGTAATGATGACCGGGATCAAGCATCTATACCACTTTCAATCCTTTCTAGAGGGAACTTCAGACGACATGTTAAAACGATCTTAACATGACCCTGCTTAAATCATCAGGAGACTTTGCTGGGTCCCACTTCTAACGCATCACGTGTCAGTCACACCGGACACCACTGGTACAAATTGCAAGACACAACAAGAAATACTACCTCTGCAAAATTACTTCCAAAAGTTGACTCATAGACATATTAGGAACCCTTCGCACGAACAGACCCAACGCTTTGAGTTCCACTGATACCAATATCCCCGCAATGTGACTTTTTCTACCATAATATTTGTTTCCTTTCACCTAGATCTATATTCCTTTAAGGGCTTTTCTCCCTTTTCTGCCCTTATCTTTCCACGTTCCTTGTTCTTATACTCATTCTCTCTTTTTGGATGAATTTGGTCCCAGGTCTCTTATCGAAGTATTTTCTCTCTCTCGTTTTTGACGCAGGACTCAGTTCTTCTACGTGTAAAATCGACTTGAAAATTAGCGACATTGCGCTAAAATCACATTTAAAAGCTTTTTAGCGCAATGTCGCAAATTTTCAAGCAGATTTTCGAGTTTTGTACCACAAAAAGATTGTTCAAGGTGTAAAATGTGCGGATGAATTGCTTTCTTCCTTCGAATGGTCGGAGACATGACAGATAAGTCAGTTTATTCGAGGAAAATCCACTCTGTCCTTTGAATCAACAGCTCGTGCTCACTGTTCGGGCTCTATGACTGTCGTCATGGTGAATATGACAGATAACTCAAAGGCAAGAATATCCGCCATTGTTCTTGCACTAATAAACACCCCACCAATCTCTTTACGCTGACTGAACAACACTGGTGAATCGATAATCAGCATTCAATCAACTCATTTAGAAACAAGCATCCGTTGTTGCGCCTTGCTATTATATCCAACTCGATTAAAACTTTGAATAAAATTGACATCAATAGAACCAGCGGCGTCTTTGATCTATTGTATCATTGACGTCATTTGGAAAGCAATTATATTCTTGGTGTAATATTGTGAATTAAATAAATAATAGTGATTTATCAGCTGTCCTGTTGTCCTCTATTTCAATACTGACAAGGGCCTACTTTTGTAAACAAAGCGCATGCACTGAATAAAAACAAGCTAATGATACCTATTTGCACAAAATATTGTTATCATTGAAGACCAAAAAGGCCTGCAACTTTTGTCACACTCGTTTCAGATAAAACCAATGACACCCTTTGCTGACAATCCTAATGAGTAACTCGTAGTGCAATATATACAAAACGCTAATTCGCCTTGAAAGCTTTTTTCGTGACATACTTCAGAGTATGAATCGTCAGAAAGGAAGGTATATGTACATGGCAACCTTTTTTATACGAAACATGTTTTGAAACTAACCAATCAAATGCAAGAAAGCGAAAGACAAAGAGAAAATGACGAAACAAAACAAAACGCTAATTCGTGTGCATTAAAACAGTCTGTAGCATGATTAAGGCCTCCTTCGTCAAAATTCTACGATGAAATATTGTCTTCTCCTAAAAGGGGGTAGAGTTGGAAATTTTATTACGAAGAATTGTTTAAAGTACTAGACTCATCCAAAATGCATTTTGTTTGACACTGATGACATAGGTCTGTCAGGAAAGTGCTGAATTCGCATTGTCCGTATGAATCGAAATGGACTAATAAGAAAAAAACGAACCTACGATTGGACAAGGAAAACAAAAAGCAACACAAATACGACTCAAGGGACGAAAAGGATTGCCTTAGCGGTTGCCACCGGGTCTTCGCGAAGCCACCATTAAAAATATTAAACAAAATCCAGAACCGAGGATAGTTCCATAGCACTACAGTTTTATAAAGAAAAGGGTATCCATTCGCAAACAGAAGTCGACAGAATGGTCTTGTGTTAAGAACAGAAATTAAGTTATGATATGACGGGGCATCGCACCTTGCTGGCACAGAACACATGCCGCTTGTAAAATGTATACACAAATAAACTAAAATATATTTGTGACTTGTGAATTTGTACCACCCTTTTGAAGAAGATAACGATCCACCCGCTAATTTTCGACCTACAAGGCCTTAGTCATGCGACAGAATGAGGAATACGTCTGACCATTGGTGATATTTATAAAGTTATGTAAGACTGGGACCAAGCGAGTACAGGAGAATAACAAAATAACAATACTTGAACAATCTGTTTGTGGTATAAAACTTGAAAATCGCCTTGAAAATTCGCGACATTGCGCTAAAATCATACTTAAAAGCTTCTTTCGTCTGACACTCTTCAGAGTATGGCAACCTATTTACACGAAACATGTAGCAAAACTAGCCAATCCAAGACAAGAAAGGAAACAAAGAAAGAGAAAATGAGGAAACAAAATATTATTGGAAGAGTCCAAGTGAAAAAATGAACTCTTTCTGCCCACAGAGTACTGGTTTTCTTGTTTAAATGTAGACAGACTCCAATACACTTGGATGAAAGTTATGGGGTAAATGATTCACTAAGTTGTAGTGCCGTGTATACACCAATGGATAGACATCGAATAAAAGAGGTGGACGATCGGGGTTGAATGATTAATAGCCTTTTGGTCTTTCCTATTGAGCTGTTCAGCTCAAAGGCGTAAGATTTGCAGTACTGAGAACCGGGTTCAACGCCCTGGTTATCATAATCGTAACATAATATTTGTTTATGACAACTTTGCTTTGCCCTGGAAAGGTGACCCCTTGTGATACGTGAGTGCCACTAAAGCAACCCCTCCTGAAATTTGGCCTAAATAAACGTATTGGTATTCAGGTGATTGAAGGTTGGCTGAAATGGCAACGATTCTTCATGGAAAACTACACGGTGCTGCAGGTCTCGAATATGACCAATGAAATGGAATTTATAACTTTTCCGGACGTTTTGATCATTCTCTTCTTTACGGGACGTTGAAGTTGTCTTTTAACACGCTCATTCATCCATAAGTAAGTCAGCGTTAGACATGAAAATATCACCTTAAATCGTTTTATGAAAACTCGGTTAGAATGGGGCTTGAACATATTAACAGGAAACAGGCAAAGTACTGAATTGTCAACCAGCACTCATATCACTTGTCATCGTTATTGTTTGTGGATTCCAATCAGACTACTTTGTACAAACTTCATATCTTCACGCCTTTCCTTTGTATGTTTTATTTAAAAGACGGCGTCCTTTGAAACTCGCTTGTACTCAATAAAATTGACCATAATTAACAACATAAAATCAACCCGCGTCATTTCCCCTTGGAACCCTCAATTTTTTTATTCAAGCATAGATAGATAAGGTGATAATGTTTACCTGCTGGTTCCCGTCCTTTTAAACTTTAATTTTTCCTCCGTGATTTGAAATAAAGCGTTGAAGGTAGCCGAAGTGTTAACGGAATAGAATAGATTGTTTAGCAAAGTTTCCTGGGGTTACTCGATATTTTACTCAAAAATCCTTTCAAACAGCAGGGTTATAAGGTGACATCTGTGACCCAATATTCTTTTTACTATGTCTCTCGTATCCTTGTGCTCTTCGCGTTGCGACTTAGTCCTTAGCAACATGCCATAACAACAGCTGAGTAAGGAAACTTTACCAAGAGCCATTCAAACCATCCATCTTGTTCTGGCACTAAGGCTTTCTAGGTCAAAAGCCACAGAAATTGTTTACCTCTTCAAGTGAGAGGAAACTGACCTACTTTCTGATTCACAAATTTGTAGTGCCGTGGGGTTAGTATATAACTATATAGCAAAGACATTGTTTTCACCGCTCTTTTGAAGAAGGTAACGATCCGTCCGCGAGTTTTCAACCTACAAAGCCTCTGTCGCAGGACTAAGGCCTTGTAGGTCGAGAACTCGTGGACAGAGTGCTAAAGGGACTGTTATTTAGTGAAGTTTTTTTCAATATTCAGGCTTACGTTTATTGCTTTTACTTCCTATAAAAAGAGGATTTGGGGAATAAAAAATTCCACAACATTTCAAACTACAAAGTCACGCATATGTGACAAAACTTGACAGTTTTGAAAACGCGCGGGTTAAATTATTTTTACGTTTAACACTAGCTCTCGAGCACTGCATGATCGAGAATATTTAATGACCGTCTTCGTGTTTAAGTGTAATTTCAAGCTTTTCCGTCCTTGACGTCCTCTCATTGAGCGGCAAATCATACCAGAACTTTCTGGAAAAATTCGTCAATGTCTCTCTTAACTCTGCAAGCACAAAGAATGTAAATGATGAATACGGGCAATGTTAGTATATATGTCAATATTCATGAACAAATGCCCGGGTTTACTCAACATTACCCTTTGAAAGACTTCCAGTTTATACTGTAGAAAATAATAGTATTCTTGTTATCTACTTGAAAAAATTTGTAGAAATAATGAATCTCTTGGTTTCCTTAGAACTTACGTCATTCCGACCATTTCAATAAATTAGGATGTACATCTAACGAACATAAGTGCGAACCCGCACTGTCACCTTTGACTAGTGAGTAACTAATGTGTGTATAGTTAAAAGTAAGTCAGAGAGACTCTGGGAAACAAATATTACGTTCAGGGTAGGCACTGAACCCACGACTTTTTGCCTTTCGGGTAAAATGCTCTGACCACTAAGCCAGTAAGACGTTTCTCAGACGTGAATGTTGAAGGCGATGATTCACCGGTTGCGTCATGCGGAGTACCATCAACATTAATAATGCTGGTTCGATTTGACGTCAAATTGAAATTTGTAACTTCACCTTTTTATAAAGTTTGCAGTGCATAGTACACGGTAGGATTTTAGTTCAGGTCCCCACAAAAATATGGAACAAAGTACAGTTTTTTACCCTGCTACTGGCTATCTGAACTTCTTGACTTTGTTTCGTTGAAGCTGTTTGGTCCGTTCTTAGTACCATTTGA
>JANTCA010063399.1:0-20736 GCA_024741275.1 Chironex yamaguchii | reverse complement strand
GGATTCTTAATACCATTTGAGGATTCTTAATACCATTTGAGGATTCTTAATACCATTTGAGGATTCTTAATACCATTTGAGGATTCTTAATACCATTCGAGGATTCTTAATACCATCCTGTTGGTATTTTTGACAGTTTATTTAGAGCCATTGATTTTGATCTTTTGTGACTAAATCGATTCCAGTGATGGTTACATAATATGGAGTTCTCTCTGTTTTTCCACTTCCCTGCAATAAGCACAGTTCTACGAACATCTCCCATGAAAAGCGTCTTTTGATTGATGCTTGTTACATATTTGATGTGGTCTCTTGTTGACAATTCTCTCGACTGTCTTTTTTTGGCGGTAACAAATAACTTCGATCTTATCTGTTGCTGATATTTTTAAAGTCATCTTGCCTATACAGTTCTAAATCTAGCGTCAAAATTCAATCCTATTTTACGTTTTAATAAATACACCTTACGACGCAGTTACTCGAAAGTCGTCCAAAGCTTATAACGTAATTTTTAGATTTAAGACCACTGGCATGTTTTTATGCTCTTTACGTTCATAAATACCTTCCAAACATGAGCGCATGCTTAAACTGCATGTGCATTTGATAATAATCAGTTTTAAATAAATTAACATCATTCTTTTACTCCGATCCACCCGACCCCTCCATCAAGTTCCACGTAGTCCGATACTCAAGTCCGGGGTCCGGTGTATGTCGTGCATATGATACATTCTAGTTACTTTATTCCCAAAATTCTAGTTACTTTATTCCCAAAATTCTAGTTACTTTATTCCCAAAATTCTAGTTACTTTATTCCCAAAATTCTACTTGTGGCTTCTTTGCAGCTGTAGTAACATCACATCTAACAATTTTCTCATAGTACGTAACCTCTCCTTTTTCACATTGCCATTTATGATATTACGTTGTCAACTTCTATGGACGTTGACTAGATTGTGTTATAGGTACTGTAATTTCTTCTTTAGATAAGGCAGTCCAAGTCTTACACATCTTACAATCTCTTCTAGTTTTCTATGAGTACTCCTAACTTTGGCATGTACCAGTTTTCTTGATTGTAAGTTATTGAAGTGCCTGATGCATAATGTTTGTTTTGGCAAATGTGTCTAATCAACCTCTAGTTAATTATTCCATGTTTTCATTGGGTGATAATTTTGTATTCTTTTTACTACCCTTTCATATCAGCCTTGACGCTGATACATGATATCATTTTCATTTTCAACAAACAACTTCATCAAACTAGGCTGTGATATACAAATTCTAACAAAGAAATCTCTTTATAGCTAGAGATATTTCTCTGAGCCTATATTCCATCTATGCTTAGTTACATTCATCTTAAACCAGAGTAATCAAATTCCTGGAAAGCAACTGCTTACATAAGTTTGAGAAGACCACCTAGAAACCAGTAGAACTCTCCAGAGAAGTATAGAATGCTATATGACACAGTAGAACATTCTAGAAGCTTTTAGAACAAAATAGAATCACATGGAACTTTCCAGAAGCTTCATGTAAATATTGCATCAGTGTTGGTCCTGCAGCACAGGGAAGGTTTCTAGAAGATTCTAAGTATACATTTCACTTTCTAGAAGGTTCTAGACGTACATTTTCTAGAAGGTTCCTGACGTACATTTTCAAGGTTCTAGACGTCCCTAACATCTTTTTATTTCTTCAAGTGCGACCTAGAGTACTCAGTGTGCAAAAAGAGTTCGTTTTTTCACTTGTACTCTTTCAATAATGTTTTTTTTCTTTTCATTTCTCTTTGTTTTTTCTTTTCTTGCTTATGATTGGCTAGTTTCTATACATGTTTGTATAAAATGATTTGTCATATACGTATACTTTCCTTTCTGACGACCCATACTCTGAAGAGTGTCAGACGGGAAAATCTTTTAAGTATTATTTCAGCGCAATGTCGCACATTTTCAAGGCGATTATCAAGTTTTGTAGCACAAAAAGATTGTTCAACCCTTCCTTAAGTATGTATCCACTGCCTGACTCTAAAGTTTTTTCAATTCGTCATTAATCTTTTATTTCTTCGGAACATGCGTTATTATCATCATACACTGTGAATTTTTACTTGCTACTTTGCTTACTGTTATTCATTGTACATCATTTTCATATTTGCAATGAGATTTGTATCACATTTTTTTCCCTGGAATCAGTTTCACCCTCAGTTATTCCTTCTTTCCTTAACACCAACCTATGCAGTTATGCATGCTTGTTTATCCCTGATATAAATGAAACTACACTTTTATTTGCAAAACATCCAAATCCAATTATTTTCAGAGTGATGCTCTGTTGTTTTTTCCTACAATACTTTATGTTTCCAAATCCTCATTTTTATGGGTGTCAATGCAGTATGAAGTGAAAATGATGTGACCTTGTCTTGCTTGTTTCTTGTTAATTGTGTTCCTTGTTTCTTGTTAATTGTGTTCCTTGTTTCTGTTTATTCATATCTACTTTTGCAACGGTAGAGAATTTTAATATCTTTGCAAGCGTTTATCGATTCTTTGCCTGCTTTTCTGTTTAAAACCTTTACAAGAATCCTGAACACAGCTATGGTTTCTCTCTTTGTCTTTGTCTCACTGTTACAAGGTTTTTATCTTTGTCACAAACTTCTTCTTTCTTGTCTTCTCCTGTGTCCCTTGGTCTCAGTCCTACATCTAACCTATGCTAATATATATTCTCTTGCAGCTATTGTGGTCATGCTCCACTCTTGACAAATACATGAAAAGCACTGTGTCTGTTGAGGTACTATATATATCACTTATGTTATACCTTTTCCTCATTCTGTCACCAAAAAGATCTGTCGCATGACTAAGGCCTTGTAGGTAGAATATCTACGGCTGGATTGTTATCTCCTTTCAAAGGGCGGTAAATGTAGGGATTCATCTTGCGTTTTGAGTTACTGCACTGTCTCGTGTAGATACAATTTCATCCTGATTCCGGTGTAGGCTCACATTCTTGGAAACTACTTTCTTTACCTTGATCTAAAAGAGGGGTGCATCATGTTACTTGGGGCTGTATCCTACCTGTGCAGCTCTTTTTTGTAGTGTCTGTTTCTTTATTTCCGTTTGTTCTATCGTCACAAGACTTGCATGGCATCATCCATTTGACATAGAGTACCGCGGTTAAATATTCTCTCCTTGATAACCCTGGGTCAGTTTCTAGAATAATACTTCCTTTTTTCAGGTCACTGAAGGGCTACCTCCTATGCAATTTTTTTCCTGCACCCTTCAAAGATCCATAGAAATACTGACAATATAAACGCTTTGACAAACATAGACACACGACGTTACAAATTTAGTCCCCCTTATATAGACAGTCCATAGAGTCCTTACACCTCCTATAATGTATTTACTAATAATGATATTGATATTGTAGTCCACGTCGGCACCATCTCTGGCAGATCAGGGCATACGCATTCTTCCTGACAACTTCATGTCCTGTAGGTCTACAATTGATGGATACATGGCTTGTAGCAAAGTTTCACCTGAAACCTTTGTTTACAAACATAAAACCTGATACACCTTTTCTTCTTTGCTTCTTTTCTTTTCTCTTTCCTGCTCCTCTTTGCCCGATTTGAAGCATCATAATCATCATCAACGCCCATCGGGTCCCTTTCACCTACTGGTGGTGCTGTGGATGAACTACCGCCGTTTTCTTCCTTTTCGAGTCTCTGTCAGAAGCTCCTATAGGCCTCTTTCGTTTCTTTACTGGATGTATTATAATTTGGTGGTGTAACTTCCTGACCAAGACAAAAACCTAGACGTCACACGTAACCATTTGAGCCGTTTTCAAGAGGCCCCTCCGAAATCCCCAGGATTGTTAAATTGATTTACCCTTGAATGTTAGCTTCGGAGGCTTCTTCTCTGACAAGTGACCAGATTTTCCATATCTTTACGTGTTATTCTACTCGTATGTTTGTAAAAGTGTTAATCAGTTACTGGAATCAAAGTAGAAATCCCGATGCTTTCTTGCTAAGGACGATGTTAAGCTGAAAGTACCAGTCGTGTATGAGGTAATGGAAACTTATGGGTGCGGGTCATGGATGGGGCTTACCTTTCGGTAATTTTGACTTTTGTTTGTGTCTCAAGTAACGTAATTCAAAAGCTGGGGACTAGGACCACATCATTGTTTCCATGGATACGCCACTTGCTAGAGCATGCGCCAGGTAAACAGAAAGCTCAAATTGCATTCTTAGTCGAGTCAGTGCCGTCCTCAAAATTGTAGCAGCGAGGGTGTTAATATATAACTACAAAATAAACTAAATTTGAACCTAACCGCCCTTTTGAAGAAGACATTGACCCCTCCGCGAATTTTCTACCTACAAGGTCTTAGTAATTTGAAAGAATGAGGAATATTCACAACATAGATGATATACATCTATATCTATGTATATATTTGAGTTTTCTGAAGAACAATTATTCGCAACGTTAAGTTGTTATTTGTTGAAGTTTATGTATATGTAATAAATATAAATGATTAAGCTCTAGTGGTTGACTTGTTTACACCCTGTTTGAGGAATTTACTCAAGATATTGTTGAATTTTAAATTTGTGCAAAACCATTGTTTACATATGCCACCACACGGTTTTCGACTGTAAATGTTATCCTCTTAACCCATCTTTTGTTTGGAAAACCCATTTTAATGTAGATGTCGCCCTGCAGAAATCGACCACCAGAGCTCTAATCTTCCCTTTCACTCCCCCCAACGTTGAAAGCTGATACCCAAATGATACCTCACCCAGACGTGCTAATATTAGAACGGACGCAAAAGCGCTTGATGGCTACGTGTTGAAGGGCAATTGATGAATGATAACGAGTCTATTTAACTATTAACAATCTATTTTTCCTGTCGCTGGTGACTTCGGTGGCCTTTGAATGTTGTTTAAGGTCGACTGATCAACCAGCGTGCGCCAAGCTCCAACTCCCAAATGACAATGTCACAAATTTTCGCCTTACAAGCAAAAACAACACTGGATTATACCTTGGTTAATGAACGTGGCCGAGAAACTTCAGTATTATCAGACAGCACGGCTGCACGTCATTAACAGTTGCCAAAGTACACCAAAACTTTCTTTCTATGTTTGAAAACTGAAACCTCACAAGTATGTCGTCTTGTTCAGTGTAAAACGCGATGGAGCGAGTAAATGATAGAGCTGGTTTTATAGCCACCATCAAAGGCTAAAGCTCGTATATCTTGAGTTGTTAGTGTGGATAAGTCACACAGAGTTAAGATGTTCCGATCCAGCAGGATACAACAGATTGGTCTCAAATTTTCCCAGCTTGACAAGGAGGAGCACAGTCGTACAATAGGAGGGTGATATTTACGGAAATAGGCGGGATTACAAATCGTCTAATCACCTACATCAAAGGCCCCGACATTTCAGCGGCAGTTTTTTAAGAACCTGACTTGTGAAGTAAATAAAAGGCTTGACGAGGAAAAGATAAATTGATGGTCACATTATACATCCAAGTTTTGGTAATGAAGTATTTAGATATCTCACCGCATGACTTAGCGTGTTGACTGGTTGTCATCTAGGACGGCTTGCACACCCTCTGTTTTCTTTGAAAAGCCGTTTAAAATATTCTTCGTTGTTATCTCCGTTATCCGACTTTGATGGAAGATTTACAACGCTAGACCATCCTTCACTTCAACCTAAAATTTGGTCAAGAATCGAAAATCTTTTGGAAAATGCAACTGAATGTGGAAGAAAGCTTTGCAATGATAGAAGGTCGAGTTTCACATCGTTAGATGATGTGCCGCAACCTGCTAACTGGAGTTGATGACAACAAGCAGCAAATTTTCATTTCGATCGTGTTACGATAAGCCAAATTTAAGTTAGGTGCCAAAGCAGACAAAATTTTGAGCGATAAGGAACACTCGTCGAGTTTTCTGGCCGTCATAGAGTAATTTTGCAAATTTAAGGCAAGAATTTATTTCTTTTCGCGCAAAGCCGGTCGAGCGCGGAATAACGAAATTAAATTATAGTGGAAAGACTATGTTAGACGGGCACTTGCTTTCGCGTTTGTAGACTAAATAATCAGGTTGGGAAGTTTCAACAGGGAGTATGACAACAGCACAACCAAACGACCTGTTGAGATAAACAAGCAGGCGAAACAAAGTAGACTCTGAACGTTTAAGAACGGCAACCTACGAGCGTTCTTGCTAACTAAATATGCTGTACTGTTTGACGAACAGGCGAAAAGCAGGTGCTTTATATGAACTGACATCTTAGAACTGACAAATTTAACTCATCGATTGTGAAGATAACGCAATCAAAACAAGGTATTGGCAGTTTGAAAGTCCAACTTCTCAATTACAACACAATCAAGTCACACAAAACACGAAGTCGACGGAAATATAAGATATTTAAAACCTCTTGTAATTAAAGCCTTTCAAGGCCATAAGGCGAAGCATAATTTGATATGAAACAAAATTACTACAAAACAAGATGTCCAACTTGACCAACAACAACGAAGACTAAAATTAACGAGCACAAATCTAGAGTTGCTTAGGCGTTAACATTGATTGCTTCGTGATCAACCGTAGTTGGATAACCTGCCGGTAAGTGTTGAGGGCAGAATAAACATGATAAGTCATTTAGATTTCTTATTCTAAACTCCATCAGTCGAGTCCTCGAGTCAAATTAACAGCCATGAAGACATTTTACATGTTGAGCGCCAATCTCTCAGAGTTACAATCCGCGAACTTTGTTCACGTTAGCTCTTAGAGCAAATCCATTTGGCTTCTAAATATACAAACCCTTGAAAATCCATTGACAATAAAATATGGGTTGAGCGGCTTACTTCACAAGCATTTGAAATGACTATCTTTCAAAGATATATAGATGGGTCTTTGAGTTTGATGAAACGGATAGAAACAAAAAAAAAGAGCGCGTATTGTTGGCTTATTATAACTCCGATGTGTCAACACAAGATCTTTTCAAGCAGTAATAGCCAATCAGCTCACGTCATTGTCGGCGTTTTCCTTTGATCATGTCCGCTAATTATTTTCCCTCCCATGTATTCAACAGTTAACCGCCCTAATCCCACCCAATTTAAGACGCACACAAAGCGATCCTATTATCGCGCGCCATTTCACCCTATGGGGGCGGGTCATCCTGGTGCTATCAAAGGCACCGCTTTCATGAATGATTAGTTTGCGGACCCTTTGATGTCTATAGTATTTTAGCGGTACTCTTTGATCTGGTCAAAACCCGAAAACAGCTGAAGCTTTTATATTAGTGTGGGAGGGAGGATCGATTCATAGCTGTTCATACACGCTGGTGTTCGGAGTCCTTTTAGCAAGGTAGTGTACAAATTTCAGAGCAGATAGCGGGTTTAAAATTTACGGGATTCAACTCAATTTTTTCAAGTTGGTAGACAGGAATTATAGCTGGTGATGTCGCCTCCAATCGTACCGAGCTGCCAGAGCTGGCTAACTTGTGTAAGTATCATAATTTTGTCACTGTATCTTGGCATTCTTTAATTATCGGTAGTATACATTTTGTGGTGTCTTTGTCGTACATTGAGCAGTTCACTTTCATACTAGTTCATACTGTGTTGAGATGATATATCGACAAATGTTAATGGCTTGAAGAAATCGTTTTACCGTTTAACGAGCAATGGTGATACATGTTTTGAGAGATACCGGTTTCGGGCAGCCTTCTGTATGGTTTAGGTAGCCTATAAATTGTTTTATTACCTTGGATTGTAGGAAGGCAGTAGAGCAGTTATGTGTGTATCTTTAGGAATGGGTTAAAGTCTGTTTACCACAATAATACGTCGAAGGAACTCGAAAGCCGTTGTGAAATGAGAGTATCTTTAAATTTAGTTGTTCACTTCAGCGTACCTGAGCGCTAACTAGTTTTATTTTAATTTAAAACTTAATTTTCGCGTTTCCTCTTGTTGTCAACTATTGTAATTAGGAAATTAAGAAAATTTTCGTTAAAGTTTTAGGCTAGAGGAAGAGAGTTAAGGAATGTATAAGCAAGAGGGATTTCTCATGTTGTTTATAATGAGCGCCTGAAAAGTTTAGTTGTTGAATTTTTTGTGCGCAAGATTACGAGAGGAAAATTAGAGGTGTCTTAAAGGATATTTGCACATCAAGTGAGGAACGTAACTTTAGGGTAGATTTGTTGGTGGCGTTTGGTAATTTGGTACTAAATTCAGAGTTTATTCTGTTCTGTAGTATCATCCCTGTTGTCTTATTAGTTTTTATTGAATCTCACTAAAAACCTTCTTTTATTTATGCCTTTTTCTCACGGTCGATTGGAAGGGGTGCTTTTTCTTACATTGGTAAAAAATAACAGATGAAATGTATTTAACAAATTTAGGTGTACTTTATAGCAATTTTTTTGGACAGCTGAAAGTTTTCACACAGCTTCGATCTATCTTATTTCACAACAATGTCACCTCGTTTTTTTGTTGTAATTAAATCTTGAATATAGACCGAAAAATTTTGGCAACATTCATCAGTTTTGTGAATGTTTTCATTTTCGCCTGTGCAAGAATTTTGTGCTGTATCGTAAACAACTTGTCCTTTTCGTCGATATTGTCTATTTCCTCGGCTTGCTTTGTAAACGATTTGATGAGGCTCTGGCAGACGTGATGATTAATTCTCTGTAAAAAAAAACCCTGTGCAGTTTATGTTCTAGATGTTGATGTCAGTTGCATGCACTCGTTTCTTAAATACTTCCCTTTCCTATCTCTATTTCTGTGGGAAGTTTTGAAGTCCAAGCTTGTAATGGACAGTGTTATACATTTCCCATTTATGTTTACCCACATGCCAAAGTTAGGGAGGGTCTACTCAAGAGTCAAGATGCATTGATGTCTAAATTTAGAGTTAATTTTGATCAACTAGTCAAGTGGTTGCCTATAAATGAAGATTTATTTTGGTTATGAACAACTGTTGCAATAGGGACTAACCAAATCAATTTCTCTGCTCGTTTGTCTTGCAGGATCATTCTAAACATTCACCACTGGCTATGCTGGCAGCGACATGCAAAAAGATTGGCGTGGGAAGCCCACTTATCGACGTTGCACATTCCAAAAAGCTTTTTCAGCCTTGGCAAGACACTCCAGTGACATCGCCGAAGGTTAGAGGCTATCTTGATCCATCGTTGCCGTTAACGCCGCCAGCAGACTCCCATTATGCCTCGGACGCCTCCCACTCTATCTCGTCGTCTGCCAAAGAGGCTTTCCCAGTGAAAGAGTATCCATCAGTGGCCATACAAACAAAAGGACATATTGCACCGGTCACTGTTTTAACTGTCTCCCCAGAAATGGCTGCACGAAGTTTGGCTGAACATTCAACATCCTCTGGTCACTGTATAGCTGGCCACAATTGTGCAGCAGCTTTGGCCGTTGCCCAGATGAAAGCATCTGGTAATCAGTCGCCATCGATACATCATTCACATGGACTAGCTAGTTCCCTTCACAGCACATTACATTCGCACAAGCACACCCACGGGGATCGACCATCATCTTGGTGGAGCGTACCTCATCATCCAAGCACACTCCCATCAACAAACCATAGCATATCTGGACTTGTTGTTGCTCCAAGCCCACTGTACCCTGCCATGACCCTACCAGGACCAGCACTGCCACCTTCGTCACAACCTTTTGTTCCAATTAATGCTTTGGCGCCTAGCATTTATAGTCAAAGTGCTGGTGCCACAAGGCGTTGCCGGAGGTGCAAGTGCCCGAATTGTCAGTCAGGTCGTACGTCACCAAATAAGCCCAAACAGCATATTTGTCATATACCAGGATGTGGCAAGGTGTACGGAAAGACGTCTCATTTGAAGGCTCATCTAAGGTGGCATTCGGGAGAAAGGCCATTCATTTGCAATTGGCTCTTCTGTAATAAGAGTTTTACACGTTCAGACGAACTTCAGAGGCATTTACGAACCCATACAGGTGAAAAAAGATTCTCGTGCTCAGAATGTGGGAAGAGGTTTACTCGAAGCGATCATTTGTCCAAACATATGAAGACGCACCAAAATCAAAAAAAGATGGACACTGACTCAAACCAAACAGACGAAAGGAACAGTGACGAGAATAATATTGTTGATGTCGAAGATACAAGCGAACTTTTAAAGGTGGACTAAAGTCTATTTTTATCATGTAGCGGAAAGTAAATTTTGTGGGGAGTAGGCAAATTTTATGAATGTGGTTCTGAAGTCTAATTATTTATTCAGTAAATTTGCAGCATTTGGGTAGGGCTTAGATAGTTGAGTAGAATGAGCATACGTTGAGCGATTTCTTAAGGGTTTCGACACTTGCGAACTGCTTTGTTGAAATAAGCAGGGATTGAACCAATATCTAAATGAGCCAGGGAAGTAACGATTGCAAAAATTCTTGTGTTGTTGTATGTTTATAGTAGTTTATAGTATAGGACTGGTTTTTCCTCTTTTAATCATGTACGTTTTAATCGGTCTTTCATAGCTACGTTTCTGGTTTTTTTTCTGTTTTTGCGTTAACTGTCTTGCTTAGAGGGCCAGTTTATGTTGTCATAAGTTGTAATTTAAAAATTTGGTGAATGTCTTTTGATGTCGGTCTGCAATGAAGTAGAGCGTTCCGCCGTCATTGAAAAAACGGACATTTCTACTTTGGTGTAAGTTGTGTGTATATACATATTAAAGCAGAAGGGACAAGGATTTGCTGGAAAACATTGTCCTCCTTATTGAAGGCTCAGGGATGGGTTTAGGATATCGACTTCACAATTTTTCAAAATTTTTACCTTTTTTGTAAATAGCTAAATGTAAATATTAAGACGTCTTGATCCCAAATTCGCTGAATGTGGCTTAACAATGGTCCATTGTATAATATAGTTAACTGTAAAACTAATTTTCAGTTTTCATTCCTCAGTTTTGTAAATATTGTATTCATGAGTTAAAAACTCGCTCAGTTA
Organism: Chironex yamaguchii; assembly: GCA_024741275.1. NCBI lineage: Eukaryota > Metazoa > Cnidaria > Cubozoa > Chirodropida > Chirodropidae > Chironex > Chironex yamaguchii. The sequence goes on along the minus strand of JANTCA010063399.1, from coordinate 9,816 downwards.
TATGAACAAGTTCAGTTACATGAAATTTGAGCCTCTTGATTGAACATTTCCGTGACTCTCCTCTTGTTGCCTGTTTTTGCGTCTATTTAAATTTTTGTTGACAATCTAATGCGACGAGATAGCATGGCCACAACAATAGCAATGTCTGAATTTTGTGGAATGCTTTAAACGATTTTAAAATTGCGGAAAATCTACCCTATGGCTTCGGTCAACAAAAACAGACCTAAATTTTGATTTGCAATTCCACAGAGAGTTCCAATTTTGTATTTGGTTTCATGATTCCATTTAGAGTTGGGGGCGCAGTAGTTGCCATATATTTGAATCCGTATCTTTGAATCCATTGTTATCTCGTTGCAACTTGTCATCTAGAAAATTGCATGTAAAATATGATTTGATGAGCGGTTAGTTTAGGTCTTGCTGGAAAACGTCTTTCTAGCGCCGTTAAGATGTATGGTACTTTGGAAGGCTGATATAACCGTCGGGCTTTTAAACTGTGGGCTTTGCAGGTCACGGGTTGTGAGGCTGTAACTTAACAAAGTGGTCTTCATATTTCGGATGGGTTGTACGAAAAATGATACAAAGATAACGTTAAGGAAGAAATTGTGTCTTAAAGCACCCGCGCCATATTCTCTTAAGAAGACAAGGGTATTGCTGATTGCACCAGCGCAAAACATTGATTGCGACAAAGCTGAATAGTGCTACTTACAAGTTATACTTAAGTACATTGCCATTAACTTATGTCGTGATGATGCATGACTATGTGTAACACCTGCGCAAATCAGTTTATTTAAACATCTATGAAAATTCGTTTTCACCGGTGACATTGACTGAACTGGAGCCACAGTCATTTTGGCCATACTATTAAATGGCCATTTTATCACTCGACCAGTGACGCCAGATATATTAATGTGTGGCGAGTATCGAGTGTATGTACACAAGGGACGTGGCGAGTTTCAAATAACAGACAACGCAGTGAGTCTCCCATGAAAAGATTAGATATCGTGAGACTTCAGTGCATATATTACACGTAGCGAGTCTTCACATAACATAGTACATGGGAAATGACGTGACTAAGTGAGACTTTAGTGCGTTCATGAGATGTGGCGAGAAACTTTTAAGCACATGAAACAAGTTGAAGCTTCATGTCAGAGAAACTTTTTAAGTGACATAAATATGTAATTTCGATTTTGTAAGCCTTTACAACATCACTGTCGCATCATTGTCGCTGTGACAGCCTTGACACACTTGCTATCAATTTTACGAAAATGACAGTTCACTGTCACCGTATAACACTACGTAAACAACAACACGTTTGTGATAGCTGCGTTGTGACGACTGCCATGGCTTCGTGAGTAATGTGCCTCTTCGTTGTTCATATCTCGGTATGATTTTAGTGTTTACTCAGTGGAAAAGTTGGAAATGTTTATTAAGCTTGGCCATAGTTGTTCTTTAGCCTGTAATTGATTAATTAACTTGACCAGCTGAATGTTTACATGTATCTTGATCATGTGGATAACTGATGCGTAATCGGGGCTTGAGCAATGTTGTCTCAACGAGACACTCGCAAGTTTAAGGCCACATTGCACGCAATGAAATTAACGAAAACGATAATAAACTGCTTTTGAAATACTTTATAATAAACACTGATGTCGCCCCAGCTTGGTGTCATGATAAGACTTTTTCACTGGGGAGGTAAGACATTTGGGTTACTTTCAAAGTTCTGCGCTCTTGCCACCAGAAGGGACGGATTCAGTCATTCTCATTGAGCATACGTAAGACTGAGATGCAGGATTTGAAAGATGATAGAGGGAATTTAAACTACCTAACAAAGCCATTAGTCAAGATAAGCTGGATTTATAGTGTGGGGACACGTGGTAACATACTTAAATTGGGCTGCAAACATGAATATAATTTTGGTCGACATAACCTTGCATGGTGACAAGTAATTACTTTTGTCGACATGTGGATATGGACAAAAAGAAGACAATTTAGGTTTAAAACCTGATGACCGTCATAGTTTATTGTCCGTTCTTACGAAGGGTGTGGGCTGTGTGACACTCTACGCTGAATTTTTGTCGGCAAACTGACCGATTTTGGCATATTGTCGGGAATTTTTTTACGTCGTAGAAAAGCTGAACTATTAAATACTGTCTGAAACTCTGTCGTAGAAAAACGACTTGATTTTACTTTTCTGTTCCAGTCTTGCGTACGTATCAACGTATCACTGCTTATCCGACTGCGGCCATGACAGGAACCTGGAATCTAAGTTTTTTTCTACATTCTTTGTTCTAAATACTGACATAGATAGAACCATTAATGAACTATTAAATACTTCAAGCCAGGGTAGTAGAAGCATTTACACAAATATAGCAAAGTTAATATTTATAAGTGATTTCATTGCATCTTCATGAAAATTGTCCGTTGGACACTTGAGAAGAGAACTGCACGTTTATGATTAGAATAATTGCCCTTCCGCTCAACATTGCCGTCATCAGACGGAAGTCTATTTTGAAGGTGATTAGGATGATGTAAAGAGTAAAAATATTAAACTTTGCAGCCCTTTTAAAGAAAAAACTATCCATCGGCGAAGTTTTAGTCATGTAAATGAGAAAGAGATATTTTGATTAGAATTATTTTGCTAGAAAATTATTTTTGGATATGTTACGTTTTCGGATTACCTTTTTGCAGTACTAGTTACGCTAGAGCATTCAACCTGCCAAACGGCTGCATCACCATTACTATATTATTACTATTATCCTCATTATTATTATTACTATATATTACTCTATTTATTTGATTATTTATTGTTAAGGATGCCACTTTGTTAGCCTTCCTCTTTGGCATAATCACTAAAACGGTACTATGGAGCATGCCTTTTATACAATTGTGAGTACATAGCTGGCATTTTAGATTTCCTGCCATGTCCAATGAATGTCTGACACAGAGTATCTAGGCCAATATCAATCTCCATAGCAACACATGGTGCCAGTTTACACTTCGCCCAAACTATCGCACTGCATATGTTCTTATTCCTTCCTTTGTCTCTCTCTTCCTTCTTCCTTTTTTGTTATTTTCCTCAGATTTTTCCTTTGGTCTCTTGCAAAGCTTAATCAGGGTAGCACTTACTACTTGCTTTCATTGTGATGATAATGTCACCAAAAGTGTTTACTAAATCATAAACGAACTGTTTTCAGTCACTGACCAGTACAGTACTGGACGATACATTTTCAATAACATTCATTATTTTACACAAATCAGCTATGCAAGTGCAAGAAAGAGCTGTCACTCATACCTAAAACGTGATTTGTTACATATACCTACCAAAGTATTTCAACGGGCACTCCAATATTTATTACTACTCTGTGTGCTAAAAATACATCATTATCCCACTATTTTGATCTTTCTCTTAAGTTGAGTACATGTGCCTACCGAAGTATTTCAACGGGCACTCCAATATTTATTACTACTCTGTGTGCTAAAAATACATCAATATCCCACTGTTTTATCTTTCTCTTCAGTTGAGTACATATACCTACCAAAGTATTTCAACGGGCACTCCAATATTTATGACTACTCTGTGTGCTAAAAATACATCAATATCCCACTATTTTGATCTTTCTCTTCAGTTGAGTACTTATACCTACTAAAGTATTTCAACGGGCACTCCAATATTTATTACTACTCTGTGTGCTAAAAATACATCATTATCCCACTATTTTGATCTTTCTCTTAAGTTGAGTACATGTGCCTACCGAAGTATTTCAACGGGCACTCCAATATTTATTACTACTCTGTGTGCTAAAAATACATCAATATCCCACTGTTTTGATCTTTCTCTTCAGTTGAGTACTTATACCTACCAAAGTATTTCAACGTGCACTCCAATATTTATTACTACTCTGTGTGCTAAAAATACATCAATATCCCACTACTTTGATCTTTCTCTTCAGTTGAGTACATATACCTACCAAAGTATTTCAACGGGCACTCCAATATTTATTACTACTCTGTGCGTTAAAAATACATCATTATCCCACTATTTTGATCTTTCTCTTCAGTTGAGTACATCTACCTACCAAAGTATTTCAACGGGCAATCCAAATTTGTTACTACTCTGTGCGTTAAAAATACATCAATATCCCACTATCTTGATATTTCTCTTCAGTTGAGTACTCAGATGTGTGTTGGCTATATCAACAACATTACTGAACATACCAATAAAAACTTGCTTAAAGGTACCCTGTTGATATCGTTATGAAACAGTGATAAATTATGCTTTTGTTTAAAAGACATATAATGATCTCCACTTTGCTATAATTAACAAAAGATTTTCTACCTACATTTCTTAAATGTTAGAAAAATGATTCCTATAGTATTCTAAATACAGAGTGTAGAAGGATAATTGACTGAGCAAATGCTAAATTGTCAGAAAATTCACATCTTCAATGCTTTTTATGGAGGTTTAAATTTAGATAAGTGTTTTTGCAAATTTGTTCTTGAGTCGAAACGATGACTGTTGTCTTCCTTTGCCTAGTGCAGTTTTTTCATGAAGAATAAATAGGGATGGGTTGGCCAAAGAAGGAATTTTGCAAAATTTATTTCCAAACTTATATCAACAAGCTATTCTTGTCTGCTACAAAAAGTGTAATTCAACGTGAGTGTCAAGTTTGCACTTCGATGCATCACATGACAGAGGCATTCCCATTGGAATTCGTAATGAATCGTCTTCCTCTCCAGAAGTAAAGGGCTTCTTTGTTTTCTTTCCGTTTTACTTTCAAAATATTTCCGAAAAGCATTCAAAAGTGGCCTTCAACCAAAGATAAACACCAACATAATCGTCATTGAACATGTCCATAATTTCTTTTCGCACACTTGACCACACATGCATCTGTGTATGTCTGAATATTACCTTTACATATTCTCCAGAGATGTCAAAGTGAGGCCAAACGTCGTATGAAATGTCAACCAAGAAATGTCAGGCGACTTTTAACTCATGAGGTGACATGAATAATTTTTGAAGTTAAGAATAATCAGTCCTTTATTTGGCGGAGAACTGTATTTCATGACCTTGTAAGTGAAAGACATATACAGACAAAAATGGGCCTTCTATTAAAAAATACTTCACAACCTTTCACGTGTTATCTTATTTCGAAATATTCGTTACAAAACATCAATCTTTATGATACTATGCCACCAGCCCTATCTCTGATCAAATGAAACTCTGAATCGCAGTGAGTGTCAGCTGTATATTGCACTTAGCGTGGTTATCGTTTTCACAACAGCATTATCGTGTATACCTGAAAAAAAGCACATGCGCTTAGTTGTGTTTTATGCTTTTTTACACAGGCAGCGCCCGTTGTTTAAACAAGACTCATCACCATAGCAGCAGTGGTGAAATGGCTTTGCCTTACGACGGTCTGGAAGAAAATTTTTTGCACACTGCAAAGGATGACTTGGTAAGCTTACGTCAAGACTTCATAATTATTTATTGTATGTTTTTTTGGCTATCTTCTGCTAACGATCGCTAACTTTTACATAAATATGGTAACAGATGCAGAACTTACTTTGACCTTTTGGAGAAAGATGGCTCGGATGCGGTTGTCTAAAGTCATTAAAATCTTTCTGCACTGATTCTGTACTTCAAATAAATGTCCTTGATGTTTATTTAATAGTTTCTGTTTATGGGGTGTTCTATTTAAAGACTCATTTCAAGGAGCTTGACATTACTAAAACAAATTGCTTCTAAGACCCTGTGCGTTAAACTATAAATTAATTAGAAAATGCCGGAGCTTGTACTGACCAAGAAAACAGGGAAAAAACACTTTATGAAAAACCAGCATGTCTTAACAAAAGCAGATCAGGAAGTCTATTAGGATAACTAAATAACGGTATACATTTTTTGTTAAATATTACATTATTTTGAAAAGAATGACGAGTTGAAGAGAATTTGCTGCAAATCAATTAGAGTTTGTTTCATATAAAAGCCTTCCTTGCAGGGGTCAGTTATCCAAATGGGGCGTTCACTTCATTATATTTAGCTTGTAGGGACACAAGTTTGATAGGGTTTACGCATATTACAGACTAGGGGTGGGTGGGGTTGCAGTTTCACTTAAGATGGCATTCTTAATTATATGTGTTCCATAAAGGCACTAAAAAGCACGAAGATAGCCAGTAAATTTATTTTAACAACCTTCTTATCAGCATCCAGTCTCATTTTGTTGATATCTTGCTTATCTCTTCTTAATTTACCCGCTTCTTACCCGCATATAGTCGGTGTGTGCCTTTTGTGATGGACTGATTCGCAATGTCATAGTTTGAACTCTGGCTCAACTCTTTCAATCTATGCAAAGTGAACGAGTCTGACACTTCTACAATCATTTTCAATGACATCACTGGACAATTTGGGCTCTCATTTTACCACATGACACTTCATATTGCATATATGGCTGTACTATGGACAACTCCAAATTCATACCCAATGAAGCCAACTTCTATATCACGTTTTTATAGTTAATGAATCTATGTACTGATGCTGATAAATGTAAGGATAACTTTAACAGTGAGCACTTATTTGATATTCTTGTATGTTAACTTGTGAACTTTCTTAGCCAATAAACTAATGCTAACTTAATCGAGTGAACAATGCATAAAGATGTGGTGCCATGCGGCTAGTATATGACTAATAAGTTATAAGAAACTTGTGACTTTATCAACTTGTTGAAGAACGCAACTTTCCATTCGCCAATTTTCGAACTGCAAGGCGTTGATCATGCTACAGATGTCTAGGCCGAAAACTCTCAGATGGATCATTATCATTTTACTTACAAGTACACTTTCAAAGTTAGAAATGGTATGCAAATTCATATTTCGAACAGAATCAGATCATCACAGTAATTTCAAAAGTTTTAATATGGATAGACACGATAGACATTTGAACTGATAGTTCTTAGCATGAGACAGCTAATTTGAAACCATTTTTAGCGTTATATGTTGTAATCTTATTTAGACATCATCACACAATATCTGATCAAGTCGAATCACGCTAGAAAAAGAATACTTAGGATCGCCTTGTAGAGAAAGCGAAGAAGAGATAGAGTTGTTTTTCACCTAGTTGCTAGTGGTTGCCATTGAAAACATGCCGATTGACATCGGATTGAAAATATCTATACTAAAAGCTAAAATGTCCTCACTCATCTGAAAATAAAGCAGAAATAGGACGGTAAACTGTAGTAGGACATTTATTCACGCTAACAAAAACCTTTGTAGAATAGCTGATTAACAAATTTAAATTTTGACAAATTTGATAACATTTTTACTAGCAGTTTTGTATTTTTATGGTATAAGAAATGCTTCAAATCAAGCGAAGTAAATTTTCTTCCATCTCGTGTGTACCCTTTCGTTGTTTCTTGTAAAGTTTCTTACATTATTCGAAAGAAATACGAGTCTTAGTAAGGGTGGACAGCCACGTCTGACGAAATGAAATTTGAAGAGCACTTCGCAAACAGCCCTTGTTTTGTCTTGAAACTTGACAGACGCTGTACCCGTTCATTCATTGGGGAGAATATTGGAAACATATTTTTTGTCAAGGTTAAATTTGGATGAAAGAGTAAACTCCCATGCTTCAGACGTCAAGTATTACAAATAGGAAGCAGACGCTTTTGCTAAGCATTTGAAAATTCTAAGTTCACTCTCATTAAGTAGGCAGAATGCGCTCAGCCCACGTCGTCTGTCCTCTTATCTTTGGACATACAAGTGAATTAAGTTAAAAGTATCACTTTTTGAAAGAATAAATGGCATGAGTGATTCTAATCAGAAAATGTACATCATCGACCGTCCACTTTCTTAATACATTCTGCTATCTAATTCTGTATTTTGTGAGCGGAGTAACTTTTTAAAATTTCAAAGAGGACGACTGAGAACACACTCGGCCTGGCTCCGTCGCACTTGACTATTCATTCATATGTTTTATTACCTATTAACTGGACAATTGCTGTCAGCCTGTTGACGTTCAACTTTCAAACAAAATTTGATGGCTGTCTAAGGAGAAAGTTAAACACTGCAAATTGTCCTATACAAATCGTATCTTAACTAATCCTACACGGCCCTCATCTGTATACTAACTTCGTGAAGGGAAGATTAGAGGAGAGAGGACTGGTGATTACATGGCAGTGGGCGGAGCACGGTTTACAAACAGTTCTGCAATTACAAACAGAGATATCCTGCTATGATGGACTTCACACAACTGTGAAGGCCGACGTGGTAGGGAAAGTGCATTTGTTTGCCTATCCCTGCATTCTAAACGAATAGTTTAATAAGCACAGTCAAAAAGACCACGATAGTTTGTGTAAGACCTCAAATATGCTAAAATAAATATACTATGATATGAAGATTATGAAATGACTGATTGTCACGCGAGTTAATGATGGGAAGGGTACATCTCTGTGATCATAGCTGAAGGATTTATGTAGTTGTCACATAGTTAATATCGATTGTAATTGCATTTGACTAGAAGAAAGGGTGCCGTGCTGCAGAACTGTTGCTTTTATACACTGACATTGTTCAGCATGTCATTGCTTAAAAAATTTATTAGAAGGTCCGGAATATTAAGGAATATAAGAAAAAATGAAGAAATATCAAGGAATACAAGAAAAGTGTGAAGAAATATCTAAAACCTTAGTGTATGGCAATCAAATAAAGGATGAATGGAACCGTTCTAAAGCCCCATGAGACGAGATGAGAGAGAGCGAAAAGGGAAAGGTACACGACGTAATTTGTTTTTGAAATTATATCTTCTAAGACAGAAAATCTATCAGTCAAAACAATGAGATTTTATATTAAGCGCTGAGATAATTTTGCCATTAATAACTGCTGCATTTTCGACACAGGAACAAAAATGTAGTTATATATTGAATATTTATTGCACATTATTGAATATTAGAATACTTTGTGATATCTGTATCAATCACTGAAGCTAACTTTGATAATTTGTTGAACGATGGAACAAAAGAATGACGATCTACCTACTATTTATTGCGAGTTATTGAATATTAGAATTGGATGTGATGACTGTATTAATCACCAGAGGTAGACATGATAACTGTGACATTAACACAACTAGTGAAATGAAAGAGACCATTGCTACACCTTTCAATGTCTTTTGTAACTGAAAACTATTAACATACTGTGGACAACATAAAACATTGGAAGTTTTCAAGAGATAAACTTGGTATAAGAGCTTGGTAACGTTTAAACCACAGCTTCAATCCTCTCCTTAAATTCGGAAATAATGTGCTCTTCGTATACGCTTGGGAAAAATTGCCACCAACTGCAGCTTAAATTTCTATCATTAAAATTAACGAATGTTTAAAAGCATGAGAGTGAAAATAACACATACTTCACCATTAATTTCGTCGTGTACGCTATTTTTCTGATGTTCAGAGTTTTTGTGAATATTTTGGCGTTGTATCAAACCTTAAGCAGGTGGAATGTTTCTTTGCAGAGAAAACTTGTTAGTTGGAACGCTACTAGGGTAACCTGAAGATGCTGCCTTATTTCCATACATTAAGTTGCTTAATATTTGCATTCCAAATTCAAAGACTTCGTTGCTCTGAAAAATAACCATATATTGGCAGACAAAATGCTTAGAAACAACAAATTAAGTGAATAAAGGAATGCTAGATATGAAACAACAACTGCATAGCGCCTTTTGCTGTCATTTGCTCAGTAGTTAACTATTTCAACGTATTTCTACACAGGATGGAAGCAACTGTTTAATTCAATTTTCACAAGATTTTAAATGACATGGCTATCACTATT